>VZTO01011095.1:128351-151104 GCA_013400615.1 Syrrhaptes paradoxus
AAATATATATTACACATATATATTTTTTATTTAATCGGTGTTGTATATCTCTGACAGATTGGTCCAGAATGCAGAGGGAAGGGAGAAGCCACTGGAATGTGGTCTAAATTAATAGTGAATTGTGACACAATCCAGAGCACTCATAATAATCAAGTTAGTATGTTTTACATTTTCTCTCAATGTGTTTTGCATTTTTGCTGCATTGGGAAGGAGGCTTTAGATATTGAAACAACATAATGCTAAACTTAAAAAATGACAATTCAAACACCAACTGCTTCAAATAGTTTATACCTTGATAGTCTAACGCTCAGTGCAATGTATACATGGCTTTGTTAGGGACCCTTCAAATAAATACAGATTATTTATGGTTAATGGATGAGTGCTATTCTAAATTGAAAAATCTTCTGACTGCCTCCTGACTAGCCACTCAGCAATGTTTTTTTTCACACATGGGCAGTTAAAAAACTGTAGTAAGGAAATGAACGAGCATTTGCTTCTTTTGTTCCTGATCTTTACCTGGAGCTTCTCCCAAGGCATGGAGAATGTGTCTCCATGGCCCCTGCAATCTTGTTTAGTGGTACCAGAGAGATGTTATTTCCACCTTTCCCAGCACCACATCCTGCTTCCTTCTGTTTTCTCTTCCCATCTATGCTAAACGTTACTTGACATTCACCTTATAACCTTGAGGACAGGCTGTCACAGGGGTTTAGGTAGCAGGGTTATTCAGCAGGTCTGTTTTAGGAGTCAGGTAATCTGTTTTTAATTCTGCAGTGAAAGGGTGAAATTTGTTTCCTGTAACTTCTGTCTTTCAAACAACAGGTATCTTGTTTAAGGTCATTGCATGATATCTCTTCCATTCATCTCAGCTATCTTGGATGTGGTAGATGAATCACAACTGACGATGCCAATCTCTCTCCGTTCCTGCAGTGGAATTCTCCATAATGGCATAGTCCAGAAAACAAACTTTGAAATTACTATAATTAGGTCAGAGGAATCCTTCCCTGAACTGTCCCATAATGGAAGAGATGTTCACATCTTGGGCGTCATGGCTAGCATCACTATGAAACTCAGCTAACAAGAGGCAATTCAGGCTGAAGGAGGTGGAAGACTGCCCAACCTGGGATCCTCGGGCAGGAAACAGAGAGCAGCAGCCATGGTCCTAAAGGTAAGAACCCACAGTGTGAGGTTAGCACATGACTCTAGTTCACTTCTCCACTTTGGTTTGAGAATTCCTGGTATTTGTCTTTTTTTCAGTTTGGAACTTCTGCATGGCAGAAGGATTCTCCTGCTTGGGGTTTGTATGGTTAATTGGACCACAGAGTCACTTGGACTTTAATAAGGGAGGTTTCTCCTGTAATAAAGTTCATACCTTCCTTAGTCCACATTCATATATCCACAAGCAGCCAAATGTGGCACAGGAGAAGAACACCTTGAGGTACATAATTTCTGATCGAGTAAGTTTGACTATTGATTGACCTAAACAAGTCTTGGGAAGCTAATACCTACTTTAACTCTCTTCTTTTGTACAGGTAAAACAGTATTGTACCTCACAACAACAGTGTCTCGAGAACAACATGGAAGATACATAAATTTTTATTTTATTTAAGTAAAACAGCATTTAAAAGCCTTCTAAGGGAGTTATAACTTCTGTGCCTTTCTGTAATATATATTTCCCTTTCTAGGACCATAAATAACAAGTGATTCCTGTTGGGCTGATGATTAATTGTACCTTTTAATGGTAACACCAAAAGGCACATTTTAGTTTTCTTCTTTGTCTATGTGTTGTTGGCTGGCTAATCAGGTTAGACCTGTCTAATCATTGGCAATAGGTATATCAATTATGTCTCCTATTATATTGATTTCTAAGTCAGAATTCAAGATCACATTGATTGTCTAAATGACAGATTACTTAGGTCAATAAATGGTTCTTGGAGAAAGGAAGAAAATTTAGATACATTGACACAGAAAAATGCCTCAATATGTGCATGACTTGGTTTAAAAGAATTAAAAATCTGCTCGTGTGTCATCTTTACTTAATTTTTGAAAGACTATTTACACCCTGTGGTGATGGCTTTGATGCCTAAATGAGATTCTCAGAATGAGACTGACACAGTTAAGCTGGTCCATTATGTGCAATAAAAATTCTTATTGTAAATTTGGTTTTCATACTAGAATTGTGTAGTTTGAGGCCCCCCCATCCTCATGCTGAGTGATAGCCATGCCTACAGCCAGACACAAACTTCAGTGCCAAGGATCTTCAAGCAAAACAGCGCAAGATGGATGGGCAAGAAAACTTGCCCAACATCACGCAGCAAGTCTCTGGAGGAGTAGAGAATAGAGAAGTTGACAGTGGGTACCCATCTGATGATGGCCAACTGGCCAAACCATCACCCAACCAAATTCACACCCTAATTAACATGCAACTCAAAGACATTTGAGAAGAATATATAAGACAACCCTATTCATCAATGTACCTTGTTAGATTATCTCAAATAATTCAACACATTAACAGGAAGGAAAAAAACCATGAAAAATACATAATTTTCTCTAAAATGCCAACAAAAGAAAAAAAAAGAAAGGAAAAGCCAAGAGCAACTGTTGCCACTACTTTCTTGTAGAAAAAAAGAAGTCACTGTCTAAAGATCTAGTCGAAGACTGGAACATTTGGGAGCCTCTTTTCCTAGGAACATCCTGAAATCAGTTTTCCAGATAAAGAAAGGAAGAAGGACACCTCATGTTCTGTCCTCAGCATGTAACCTGCTGACGAGGGTTTTCCTAGACTCACTGTTCCTCTGCTCTTCCCAAATCAGCTTTCTTAGCAATTGTCCAGCTCCTATGCTTTCCGTAAAGGATACTGTTGTCTACCACAGATTAACCAAAGAGGACATAATACAGGGATTGTTACAAACGTGCAGTGTTTGCAGCTCAAACTACTGCATGCCTTCCAGATGCAGCTTTGTTTGTCTATGATGAACACCAAACAAAACCCTAACCTTCATGAGTCCCAGTCAGCAGTTTTACAGTCTGGATGTACTTGATCCTTTTTAGTTTGATTTTGTAAGAAGTTCAACATATAAAAAAACTTGGCTATCCATAACCTAGTAGCAGGTTATTGCCAAGAACAAAAAGTGTGTTCTTGTGACGGGGAAGGAATTTTAAAAAGACACAAGAACATAGAGTGCATCTTCATTAGCTTTGCCACTCACAGAAATACTTGTTTATTATTGAATACTCCCATAATTTCATTTCTTACTTACACCCAGTAACCAGGTATTAATTTTTAACAACATTTGTTTCCTTCAGTCTGATCATTCACTGATTTTTGCATGACTGGTTATTTATGTTGCACAGTATCACCTTCTGTTTTCTTATTCAGTTCCCAATGTTTTCTGACTTCATAATGGCATAATGTGACTCATAAGAAGCCAATAATGAAGAGCAATTAACTGTTGAAGTCCTAGCAACACAGTCATTACCTACAGTCTGGGCTTCATGGTCCACCAGTAAGTCTCCAGACACTTTGAGCAAATAAGTAATATGATGTCACTTCTCAGAACAAATACATTTGTCACTTGTATTCACAAAATATTGTCCCCAAATCAAAATATTATGTCACAATATTTTGGAGCCTTTTTTTTCCATCATTAACAGTGACAGTGATTTTGCTGGATGATTAATTTATTAGCAAAAGAGATCATAGAATCATAGAATGGCCTGGGTTGAAACAGACCTTAAAGATCATCTAGTTTCAAACCCCCTTTTGTGAACAGGATTACCAACCACTAGAGCAGAGTGCCCCGGGCCCCATCCAGCCTGGCCTTGAATGCCTCAAGGGGGGCATTCAAATGAGATAGCTGTAACTTTGTCAGTAGGTGTGTGCTACTGATGCTACTCCAGGATACGTACCATTGTAAGACCAATCCAAATTGTTTTATGTGACGAATGGTTTCACTTGTTTGGTGTGAACCACTGAAAGTTAAGAGAAGACACTATTGACTGATATGAACAAAATGATAAAATTTTTGTCTGAAGAAAGTGGAACACAAATCAAACAAGTTCTGGATCATGCCATATTATGGGGGTTATGTGCTCTGTGGTCTAAGACTTCATGAAGAGCCAAGCTAGAAATATATCCAGTGGTAAATACCTCTGGTAAAGAAAAGCTATTTAAACTGAAGGACAATGTTGGCATTGGAAAGAGGACATGAAAAATAGGATAAAATCTGTCTGTAAATATAAACTGGCCTTCAGTAAGTTCAGGCTGAAAACTGGGAAGAAGGGAAATGCAGTCTTGTGACATTCTACAACAAGAGAATCTCTTCTCCCTGGTATCCAGTGATAGGATGCATGGGAGTGATCCAAATCTGCACCAAGAGAGGTGTAGACTGGACATTAAGAAGCATTTCTTTACCAAGAGGGTGGTCAAACACTGGAACAGGCTTCCTAGAGAGGTGGTCAATGCCCCATGCCTGTCAGTGTTAAAGAGGTATTTGGACAATGCCCTTAATAATACACTTTAACTTTTGGTCAGCCCTGAAGTTGTCAGGCAGTTGATCATTGTAGGTCCCTTCTAACTGAAATATTCTATTCTATTCTATTCTATTCTATTCTATTCTATTCTATTCTATTCTATTCTCCTGTACTGTCCTGTCCTGTCCTGTCCTGTCCCGTCCCATAAAAAAAATCTGTGGCTAGTTTCAAGATGGAACTTGATGAAACTATGTTTTGGATGTAGGTCCAGGAGTTCCTTCCAGACCTTTGTCATCTCTCAAAGGAGTACTCCACCAGCATGAAAAAGAGTTTTATAATGTGACACTGACCTTTAACTAGAGAAATTTGGGGAGCATAGAAAGCCAGTCTCTGTTATGGTGCTGTGCTTCTGGTATCTGACATTGTTACATTAAAATCATGGTCTACTGTCTGTTAGAGCATGGGTAGGGAAGATATCTTGATACAAAACCAGTCGCAGTAGCAGATCTGGACAGTGGCAAGTTACAAAATGTGGCTGGAAAAGTGTATGCACACTTTGTTACTTGTCACGGCAGTTTATTTCTTTTCTTTCTTTTTTAAATCAATCATTTGACTCCCCCCAAATATCAGCCTTTAGACACAGAGGGCATTTACACAAGCAGGCTATTACTGTATCCACCCAGACCTCCACGCTGATTGTGCAGATTATATAAACCTTTTGGTTACATTAGCACCTGAATATGATTTATGAGGGCAGATGGGAGATGGTGATTGACCCGCTTTCATGAAAGCAGCCTGTTTGCCGTGAAACGGCTTCCGGCATAAATCATTTTAGACATGCTTTTACACCAGGACTAAATAAACACTCACTTACCCCTGGTACCTGCTAATATGTTAACAAGTAATGTCCTCAAACAGCCTCATTATTTGATTACATCCGAGATTGGGGACTTTGTGCTGTTGCTTTCTCCGCCTGCCAGGATCTCACGAGCCCAGACACATTAGCTCACTTGAATATAGAGAGAAAGTGGGAGTTTTATCAGCCTCCATTATCAACCCAGCGTAGCAAAATAGAGCATAAGGCCATTTATGATCTCATGGCTGAGGCATTATAATGCAAATGTCTTAATCCCTGCAGTTCTCAACAGTGCTGTTGCCATGTCTTTGGGTCAGTAATATGGTGCAGGGTTAATTAAGAAAGACAAATACAGTGGAAACAAGGAAAACTGGAGGGGTGCCCACATCCCATTCCTGCCTGTACTTGTGACCATCTTGGCCTGTGGAAGATGTGCTCTGTTGCTGCAATGTGAGCAATATGCCCCTCTTCAGAAACAGTGACCGAAGTGGCAGTGGGTGATCCTGCATCCCTCAAGACAGAGGAAGGAAGGAAGGTGGCCACCCATCATGGAGGAGAAGCAAAGACACACACACATGCAAAAGACTGTTCTTATCTCAGGTGCAGCCTTCAGTTACTAGCCTTGCTGCAGAAGTAATGCTGGCCACCAGATCAAGATGAACTTACCCAAAGCTCTGCGTATCTTCAGGTGACCACCTCCATGTGTAACGCAAATACAAAGTCAGACAATGTAGCTGGGCCCGCACAAACCACAGTTATCCTAAATTATATCACTTTTCTTCTTTCATGGCTCAAGAGTGTTGACATTGACAGCTGGACTCACTTACTCTGCATAATATCATTATTTTGATATGACTCTGACATGTTAACAGGCCTCACAAGTTACCTTGGGACCAGACCCTTTGTTAGCATGAGGCTCTTTCAGCATCAGCGTTTCTAGTTGTTTTTCTAGGCACTGAAGGATGTTGCAGAAAGTGCAGAAACTTGGCTTATATAGAGCAGAAGGAGAGAAAAAAAAGTCCATGAAACAAGAGAGGGAAAGAGCACTCTGGGAGGTATGTGAACTTTATGTCCAGAATATAGCGGCAACCACTTGTTGTTAGCATCAACCACCAGAAGCACCTTCCGTGATTTTAATAATGAATAATTCCCCCTTGAGCTACTTTGTCAGCTCACTGCCACAGCAGCTGAGATCTTACAATGAGTTGTTCGCTACCTGCTCAGGGAAATCAATACATTTTTTGTAGTCCATTAAACTGCACTTCTGTTATCTTGGGCAAGTGAGAATGCAGGCCTCCGTATGGCACATTTGGGACTCTCGGTAGTGGAGAAAAGGTGATTGAGTGGTGCCTCCATATCATAAAGGAGTGCAAATGAGAAGCCAGGCTTCACCTGGAAGCTCTGTCTCCTTCTGATATGAATCTGAAGCTAACCCCTGTAGAAATATCCCACCTCCAGGCTTTGGGGACATCTCAGTACCACAGCTCTGACCTGCCTTTTTAAAACACAGGGGAGAGTTCATGTCAACAGTAATATCTGGGCAGATACCAGGGAAGATTGAGTCAAGTTTCAAGTTGATAGACACACGAGGATTCATGTTTGCTATAAGAAGCGAGACAGACCTGCAATACCAGGAAGTTGTCCCCATTTTCAGCATAGTTACCTGAGCTCAGAAGTTCAATAAATCCATTTAAGTTGTCAATAACCAAAAGCTTTAGACCTTTGCTTCCTCACCTTTGATGGAGCTATGCCGTACTTTAAAATAACGTGGTTATCCCTCGGAAAACCTACAGTAGATTTAACAGACTTGAGACCCTGACTTAGGAAAGCTTTCCACCATAGGAATATGTCAGAAGTACATGCGAGTCCCATTGTAGTGGAAAGGACATAAACACATCCTGCAAGTCAAACGCAGATTTGGATCTTTTACTGGATCTGTCCCTAAATGCAAGCTTCATGAATGCGTTGAACTTGTGATACTCCTTTACCTCGGACTACATTTCCCCCCATCTTTTCTAAGAAATGTTAGCAAAACTGATAAAGGTGAACACTGAACAGAAATTATTTTTATTTTATTAGATTTACTTTGCACCTCACATTTATCATGGCTGTCCTAGCAGTGATGCTGTCCTAGCCATGATGTAATCTGCAATTAACTAGTCTCCTTTTGTCAGCCTGCATCATCAAAGCCTGGTTTTATGGAGTGTTAAGTCTAATATTTACAGTGTTAAATACTTGGACAATATTTAAATTGGTTTCATCACATACTATATTTAGTTGGAGTGATATTGTCTGGTTAAGAGCAATGAAAACAATTCTGTTCTTTTGGGTTTTATATTTTGAGTGGGTATTAGGTAACTGGAAAATATGGTCATTATATTTGTCTAACATTTCTACAAGTTGTAACATGGCATTTTAATTTGGGCTTTAACTCATGAATTATCCGTACGCAAAACTTTTGAGAAGTTTCCAGGTTCAACATCCAAACAAGCACAGAGTTCAGTGGCATGTCTGAAAGGAAGGCAGTTTAATATTTATACACATATATAGAAAAGTATGAAGACATTTTTCAGGACCTTTTCTTTCCAGCAATACTGCTGTTACACAAAGCCTGCTCCAAAGGTATTTTAATGTCAAACAAAAATTGAAATTAATGTGTGATCTAATCCCAGTCCCACAGAGGCAGACATTGCTACATTTCTAGGTATTGCTTCTTGGAGTTTTTGTTTGTCTGTGTGGTTTGTGTTTGTCTCCACGTGTAGCTTATGTGGGCAACCTTGCCCATACTCCCCTGAGTAATTTTGTCCCTTGAACCTAGAAGACATTGCAGCTGTGCTGACTTCTCATCTCCAGCAGCAAGGATCTCCTCCTTCAAATGATGATGTCTCTCTACATTAAAGTAGGGATCTTCTAGAAGCTTTTATTAATGTTTGTGCATTAGAGCAACTACTATAAGAACATTTTTTTTCCCAACTGCAAGGAAAACCTTTTACCTTATTTTATGTCTTCAGCTTTTCCTTCTTTTCCTAGTGTTGGTGTTAAGACATCTTCCCATCTCAGCTATGTGATTTCTAGCTATCCCACTGAGTTAGTTATTCTCTCCTTGATGATCACAGCCATGGTCTCTGGGTCAGAACAATACCTGCTCCATATGCTGGCTCCTGTCCACCAGAAATTTCTGCTCCAGAGACTTTTGTCTATAGTTCTACACAAGAGTCAGAACCACAAAGGAGCACGGTATGGAGAAGGATTTTCTCCTGACTCTTAGAAAGGACTCTGCTCACAAAACCATGACTCTGACTCAGTTTTGTTGAGCTAGGTCTCTATGCAGATGATCCCACTAACAAGAAAGAGCTGTAATCCCCTCAGACAGCTCTTTGAACTGCCCAGGAGTTCTTTTACAAAACCTGATAATAACTTCTGAAACACTGGATACTTTTAATCATGTATTTTATTTATTTTTAGCACGTAGAAATAAGAGATTCTGCAAAAATCTACAGTCAGGCTACAGAAAACTAAGCACAAATCAAATAATTTTGTTAGTTGTTGGATGAAATGAAAATTAGTGAGTTTCTTCTTTTGATAAGTCATAGGCTTTTGAAGTTTGAAATCTGCCTGGTTTTAGAGACTTTCTAAAGAAACCCAGTAAAGTCCATTTCTCTCTGTGGATTGCAGTTTGTCCTTAGCACTGCAATGTGAGTTTGTTTGTTGGACCTAGAATAAATTTGTAGTATGGAAGCAATTCTACTTCCCCTTCTGCTAAACTTTGACCAAAGCTTCACAGGTGTCACAAAATTGTTGCTTGCACCTAGCTGGTTAGAATAAGAGTGGGAATGAAGAAGGAAGATCCCATTTCTGTGTGGCATTGCCGTGACTTGGTGACCAAAGTTTCCTCTGTGTGCTTTTAAAAATAGCCTGGGTGTCACCTGCTGGAGCTTCGGCTTTCAGTTTCTAACTGAAAGTAAAACTTACTCATCCAATAAATAAGTAAAAGTTATCCCATATGCTTGAATTCGCCATCCCTGGTAGATCAGTTGGGTAAGGCTGAAGTTCACCTTTGGCTCTCTCCCGTTCTTTCAGTAGCTAAGTATTCCCGAAGGAAGCATGTTGAACAAGCAATCTTTGCTTTGGCTTGAATGCCCATGTCAAATTGTCCAAGGCTAACAGAGCAACCTGGGGAGCATCACAGCCCCTGAACAGTTACTTGCAGAATGTGGAAAGCCTCGGCAGTATTTATCTGTTTTCTTTTCTATGTGCATATGAACCATCTACTGTTACAGAGGTGAACACTTCTGTAGGACATTTCCTCTTCTACAAAGGAAAATATCATGCTGAACACTTTCTTCCATAAACATTGATCTTGTTTAAAACATCCTTGAGACTCTTAGAAAGGGTATGGGTGGCCAAAGTTGAAATTTTTTATTGTTTTTCATTCTGTCCATGCCTTTGCAGGTTGGACTTCAGTATTCAGTATCTAGCAAACATGCTCTTAAACTGCAGTTTGGAAATCCTTGGTGAAAAGTCACAGAATGCTGTAGTTGTGGGAAGGAAAAAGACCAGGGAACCAATGTCTTTGCATCGTATTTCCTATTTTCCACAAGGCACTATCTATTTTTCGTATAAATTGTTTTATGTACATTACGTAAAACATAGCATATTAGAGCTTTCATTTAGTAAGTCAGCCTTTTGTGTATTTTTTTAAGGGAAAGCCCCCTTCCCCAACAATCTTCAGGACGATTTGTGAAACTTTCAAAATACTGTGTTTTGTACACAGTTTTGTACACAGAGTTTATTTCAGGCTTTTGTAAAGCATTGGGTGGGTTTGGGAAAATGAAAGGGAAAGGGTCAGTCATATTCCTTAATGAAACCGTTTCAATTTAAAGATGTCACAAATTTTATGGCAGTCTTTACTTTCTTTCACTTAGCCCCCAAAAACCAAGTATGACTTCCAGATTTGCTACAAAGCGAGTAAAAAAGCAGGAAATGTAAACCAAACTTTGATGAAGAGCCTGATTCTGCTGATTAAAATCAGTGGCCAAACACTCTGAGTCCAGAGATCAGATTTGAACCTTTACTGCGCTGGACCTGCTCCAAAACCCACTAAAGTCAATAGGAGTTTTTCTTTTGAGCCCAGTCACTGGGTGTCTGTCTGCCTTTTTCTCTCTTAAATTATAAATCACCAGGAGAAGTTTAATCTTGCAGTTTTCAGTGCCAGTGTGACATTTATTTTAACTTTGGCTGTTGACAAAGCACCCTGCATCCTGCATTTCCCTGCTGGTAATCACATGCCTATTCTGACTCACATGTTACTTTCTGTTGGGGATTTTATTTTATTTGTCCTCTGCTTATTGCCATCCACTTCTCCAACCCTCCCTTTTCATCTGTCCATCACGTTTGGCAGCAAGAAAAATGGATTTATTTTGCAATAGCAATTTCGGTGCCACTTGCCAGTCCAAATAAGAGTTGTGTAGCTAACACACCATACAGGGTCTCAGTTTCTGGATTTTGTCACAAGAGCTGTATTTTCTCAGCAGCTTATTAACAGCGTGTGTTTGGGGTGAAAATTAAGCAAATGGAAAAAGGATGTCACAGCAAGGAGCTGTGTTGCAACACTTAGGTTATTATATTGCATTAAGTTAAACAAAGACTGTTGAGCCATGTTATGACTATGATTCTCATTCATTCCAGTCCCTTAAGAAAATGTATTTGAAAAGAGGCAACTTTGCTTAGTCAATTTCCCTTCGGTCAAAATGCTCCCAGGTGCCACTCTTGTGAATTTGACAGGAAAAAAAAAAAATGTTAAAGGGGAGTAGAGCTTGGGGAGGCGGGGGGGACAGGGTGAAGATTGCCATAACTGTGCTGGTGCCAAGAATAAGAAGAATAATGGGAACCGCTGTAGATTGGAAATCTTCTTTTGGTCATTTATCAAGCCCATATTATTTTCTCATCTTTCACTGTCTTTGGAGCACTTTTGTCAGGTGAGCAAAAAAAGTTACAAGAAGTCTTGAATGGCAGTCCACTTTCCCAGAAAAATGTGCTGACCATCTATCGTGTGCCTGAGGTCAACCATCCAGTTTTAAACTGGTCCTGGACCATAAATAGCTCTTGGACAAGGCTGCCGATCAGCTGAGAAGGGTTTGAATTTCTCGTTCAAGGAAGGAGCAACATACAATTGCTCAGCACTAACCCCTTGACTGGCCTTTTCCCACATCTGGCCAATGAATTTGTTGCCTAAATGGGAGCCGAGCAATTCTGGAAATTGTACTCTAAGTAGAAAACATTCCCACTTCTGTTCTGTCAGTCGTGTTGGTGGGGAAATAAAGCACTGTGACGCTTTTACCATATGTGGATTTCAGAATAATTTCTAAATCCCCCATGCCTGAGCCATAGCTTGCTGGGCAGTTCCCATCGACTACTGTTCCTGATTAGGGGGGAAATGATGCAGGTGACTTTGATAAGATGAACTTCTTGGGTGACCTAACTTAAACACAGCCATTCTGCCTTGCAAGTGCCGAGCCACTTGGTGGGCTTTAGCCAGAAAGCTGCCAGTTCTCAAAGGAAGGGGGCAACAGTGTCTGCCAGGTCGGTCTCACTGACCTCCGCAGAGAGATCAGCCCTCTCACATGCTGCGACAGTGGGTGCTGTATCCTTTCTCCCTGCAGGATTTCCCAATTTAAGGTCTTCCTTCCAAGTCTTTGTATACAAACCACTGCCCGCAACTCTCTTTTACTTACCTGAACTGGGCATAAAGCTGTTTGAACATGATTTCCACGTTCCTGAGGGGGTTGCTGCCTTCAGTCACCGTGTCTCTACCAATTTGACAGACACATTTTCTCCCATGCCGTCCTTCATTCACTGCCCAGGTTGTGCTCACCTTCTTGTGTTCTTGTTCATTCTCAAAAACTCACTTTTTCCATAATGCAGACAGCAACATGGAACCTGTTAACAACCAGACACGTGAGGAGCTGTGTCCTGGCTCCTAAAACACGCTCCACTTGTGGCCTACTGATAATTTCATATCTGATCATAACAGCCACATTATTTCAGACTCCATCCACCCATCCATCCATCCTGGTGAGCTGGATCTGGGGCTAATCCTGAGTGGCATCCAACAGGGAAAACTCACCTGGCCTCAGGGTATGAAAAAATGGGCGACACTAAACAATACGTGTTGTTAAGCTGTGAAACTGCTTGCCACAGGAAACTGTGGATACAAAGAGATTTAGAAGTATCTGGATAAATTCCTGGAAGCAAAACTCACCAGGGGCTATTAAATACAAAGACACTATGTCTGACTCCGGAAATCCCAGCACCACAAATCACTGTCCCCAAGCCATCTGTGTGCCCTGTTCTGATATTCTTCCTTAAATACCTACTGTAGCTGGCTTCCATAGACAGGGTATTGGGCTGGATGGACCTTTGGTCTTAACCAGTTTGGCCATTCCTGTGTTTTTGTGTCAATAGATGAGCTGGGACCGAATATCACATTTGACACTAATGTCTCTGCATTTGCCCAGCAGCATTTCTATTACCAGCACTCTCCAAGCTGCTTCTGCCACGACATCTGGACATCACGTAGCACCTGAAGCACATTAAGCTTTTTCAGCAGGTAATAAACTCCTGGACAGTGTACGGCAGGCGAGCCCCAGTCTCTAAATACCCACCACGGACATTGCTTTCTCCAGCAATTGCAGAAGCCTGGTTTAGATTAAACTACTTCAGACCAGCCACTGCAGAAGGGCAAGGCTGGAAATGGAAGTCTCTCTTGTTTTGTTTGTGCGCTTTTTTCCTGCTGATTGGTTGTTTTGGCCTTGTTTGTTTTTTTGGCAAGTTTATTTAAAGGGCAAATATAAGGCTAGACAGCTGAATGCATCAAGCAGGTCAGCCAATTTCTCAGGCTACTGTCTTTTTCCAGCTGTTCCAGATGAGAGAAAGCATCAGGCATGGCTGTATCTCCCTGGTTGCTTTCCACAGTGTAAGGATTTCTCTGACATAAAGCAAGGGGTTAGAGAGATTAGAGGATGGTAAGGTGGCAACACCCTACAGGACATCAGCAAGACCCCTCTCCCTGTTGGGCAACTGCTCTTTTCAGAGTCATGTCCAGTGTTGTATATCCAGGACTACTGTTTGTCAGAACCCTGAAACAGAGCTGTGCTCTTTAGCTCTGGGTCTGGGAATGATATGGACCTGGAGCCCTCCTTCAGCATCTGGCTTCCCAAACTCCATGTATTATAGGGAAGCCTGGGCCACAGCAGTGGAAAACTTCTTATGAGACATGGGTTGTGTCAGAGTGTCACAGGCTGCCCAGCCCCACCAGCGTGCAACCCAGTATATGAGCACNCCCTGCAGCCCTCTCCCTGGAGGATACCATGCACAGGCTGCCCAGCCCCACCGGCGTGCAACCCAGTATATGAGCACAAATGTGCCAGATCACTATGAACAGGGGAAGGTGAAGCACAGCATCCTTTTCACATATCGGATACGGGGGACAGGGCTGGCCTTAGAGGAAGGTGACAGCTCCACTTCGGCTACGTACCCCAGAGCTCCCCTGGGAATTATTTCCCTTTTGTCCTGTTTCTTGTCTGTAAGTGGGACAGCTCAGCCTGGAAAGGGATGCATAAAGCAAGTTGATATACGAAGGAAAGAAAGGAGGAAGGAAAGTGAGAAAGGAGGGAATGAAGGCAAAAAGAAAGAAAGAAGGAAGGAGAAAGAAAAAAGGATGAAAAGAAGGAGAAGAAAAAGGAAGAAAAAGCGAGAGAAAAAAGAAAAAGAAAAAAAGGAAAGGGAAAGAAAAAGAAAAAAGGAAAAGAAAAAGAAAAAAAAAAAGAAAAAGAAAAAGAAGAAAGCAACTATGCATTCCTGATGACAGCTGCACAAACGTGCCTTATTCTGGCAGATCTCTCAATTAAAATCAAGCCACCCTAATTTAAGAGGAAAATAAACACAGGCCTGATGTTATGTGCTTTGCTTTCAAAAGAAATCAGCCTGAAGAGAGGCAGCAGGGCCCTTAGCTCAGGATGGCTTGCTGTAAGGCAGAGGCAGATCTCGCTGCATCAGCTGCTGCCCCGATGCTGAGCTGAAGCCAGGCAGCAGTTTGCACCCTGCAGCCGCACAGGGGCCTGGGGCAGAAGAACCCCAACCCTGCTGTGGCTCTGGGAATGAGAGGAGATGGCTGGTCTCAGATAGGCCTGTACCCCAGAAAACTGGAGCAGAAAGTTCAGAACAGTGTGACTCACTGCTCCTTTTTGTCTTGAGTCTGTAGCAGCCAGACCAGGAGGGAGCTTGGACAATCTCTGCCCTGACACTGTCCCTTATGGGGAAGAACTAGGAAGTTCAAGGCACAACTGTGTTTTTTCATGTTTTCCTTCTCCCAATTTTTTAATTACAAATGAAGGCACTTTCTCTGCACATAGCTATTCTGAAACTCCTGGTGAACAACGTGAGGGGCTGTTTTTGGGGCAAGCAATCTAGAAGTGCTGTTCACATGGAATCCACGCGGTTCCTGCAGCGCTCGGGCTCTACTGCAGTGCTCCTGCACTCCCCAGGATGGGAACGGTGCGTGCTCCCAAAACTGCTGGATGGCTGCATCCCTACCTGGGAATAGCAAAACTTTCTTAAAAGCTCCTGTTCATCCTTCTGCTGTTGTCTGTTTTCTTCTTCCCACTGTGTGCACATGGTGAAATTAAGAATCACCATCCACCTTTGGATGAGAAAATAGCTCAAACCAAATGAGTGTGCTCACAGAGTGAGTTCCCACAGTGTCTCATGCTTGTCCAATGAAACTATTCACGAAGTAGCATATAGTCCCTGTGCCACTTAGGGACTGGATAATATGGCATAGACAAACCTCCGTGATTAATCCTGGGTCTCTTGCAGACCTCCACAAGCCAGATACAGCCCTTAGCCTGCACGTGGGGAACTGCTGTGTTGTGATGGAAGAAACCAAAAACCATCAGCACAGGGCTGAAAAGGTCCAAAGTTCTGGGGAGCCACAAAAGAGTTATTTGCCCAGGCTGGACATCTAAAATGCCCATTTGCTGCACAGAAGGAATCTGCCTGAATTTTCAGGGGAGAAAAAAAAGACAGAATTTAAAGAGTGTAACAGCAGGAAAAACATGCAAACTCTTCAGCGTAAGCTATGATGGATTCAGCTCTGGATTACAGAGGTTCAAGAGATCAAAGCAGTAGCAACCAGAAGGGGCAAACCAGAGACAGCACACAGATAAAAGAATAGATGAAGGCCAAAGAAAGCTAGGACAGGAGGCTGACATTGGTAAATGAGGAACCGGGGCTGGATTAACCTGGTAGTTCTTGATGTGTTGTCTCATCCCTTTTTTGGCCCCGTTGGCTTCTGCACAACTGAAGCTTTGGGGGCTGGGGAGAGGAGGGAGAGGAAAAATTATATTTCATTTTTTTTGTCCTTGCCAAGAAAAGCTTCTGTTTGTGAGTCATCTCTGCACTGCCTGTAGAAGGCTGCAAGGAGCCGGGAAAGGATCTTCCTGGATGTAAAACACTGCTCAGGGGGACAGTGGACCTAGATTCAGCTGTGCTGCAGGCTCCCTAGATGTCACCCTGGTGGGACACACCACCTACTCTTTGTCTCACATGTTTTTGCAGGGGGCTGAGTTGATGCACAGTGCTCCTGTGCACCCTGGAATTGGGTGTGGATCTGGCCCTTGGGCAATGGGGGACTTTTATAAGCTGATAGGATATCTCTGGGGATTTCTTGTATTTTAATATAAAACATTATTATTGCCTGGCCTGAGAGGGTAATCCAAGCAGTTGTATCAGCAGAGCCCATCATGGCCTCTTGACAGAGGATCAATTAATCTGTCAGTGAATCAGGGAATGGGCAGGTCCTCTCATTTCCATACCTCCTCAAAGCAAGCCCCTCTGGGTGAGCAGGTGGGGCTGATGACCTTCCACAGCTGCTTCGTATAAGCTGGGATTTGTATCTCTGTTTTCTCTGAGACAGCTTACCTGGAGGAGAGATGAGGCCTGTGAATTAGTTGATTTCTTTTTCTTTTCTTTTTTTTTTTTTTTTTTTTTTTTTTTTTTTTTTTTTTTTTTTTTTTTTTTTTTTTTTTTTTTTTTTTTTTTTTTTTTTTGTTTTTTTTTTTTTTTTTTTTTTTTTTTTTTTTTCTCCTTTCTCCTATGCATAGAGAGATAAGTACAGTGTCTTTCCCAGCTCCTTCTCTCTGTCCTTGCTGGGGCTCCGGGTGCATTCACCCCTACTCAGAAGGTAACATCCCCACGCACTGGTGGGCTATGTCCGTGCCAAGGTCACCCGGTATTTCCAAGCAGCCCTTGTACGGCCGGAGAAAACCCCAATTTCCCTGCGTGCGGCTGCGAGCGGCCCCTCGGCGATCTCCAGCTGCCACCTGCTGGTCGCTGCGCCGCTGGACCCTTCCCTGGCTGGGACACAGGCTGAGCATCCCCGGGGACCAGGGACCTGCGGCAGGAGCTGCCGTCTGCCCCCGCCGGCCGGGGCCAAGTAGGAGAGGTGGCAAAGAGGTACCTGAGCTGAAGGGACCTTGTTCCAAGGTGTGTGGGGGTGAATCAGTCCTGAGCAGAGCACTAAAAGACGAGGTGGGTTAAAGAACTGCAGTAAACTTGATGATTTATTGGAGATTATTTTTTTTCTGGAGAGATGTTAACCCTGCCTTGGGGAGGTGGGGAAGAGGAAGGAAACAATCTGTTAAAGTATGTTTCTGCTGTTTTCTGGTCACTTAGGCACAGAAAAGCAAGTTAGCAAAAAGTGAAGTGGTTACTGAAATCTTGGATCTTTGTATAGTGGGGTTTTAGGTTGAGTTTTTTTGTTTGTGTGCTTTTTTGGGGGGGGTTTGTTTGGTTTTTAACAGCAGGAGCTGTTCTGATGTGTATTTGCTAAAGAAGATATGAGTCAGCTAGGTCCCAGGGCTATTGCAAGAATACCCACTGTCCCTTATGGCATGAACAGTAGGTTCACGGTGTTATTTGCACCTCCAGCTCGGCTGGAAAAACCCTCTCCCCGCCTGCAGCCCTGCACTGCAACTGCCCCTCTTATCTCGGACCTTGTCAGGTGTGTCACGTAACACGGTGGCCAGGCATGGCCTGTTGTGTGATCTGCCAGAAGGCATCCGTTCCCTCTGCATACAGCCCAACACATCACCCCTTCTGCTTTGGGTTATGGTATAAAGCTGATAAGTGTGAAAGTGTCCCAGACAGCATCAGGCCCCGTGACGCCGTTCCTGCCTTCTCTGCATGCAGGACTTTTTTAGGTGGGAGACGAAAAGCCACAGATACTGCCACAAGTCATCTGAGTAATTTATTTTATCAGATTTGGAAGGAGGATTTCCTGGGGTGATCACAGGAAGGAGGTGGCAAGGGTGGACTGCTCCTTGTCACTAGTGGATGAACTGGCTAACAGCAACTGAACGTGATGGAGAACTAATAATTTTGAATATATAAGGTCCTTAGAAGGTTCATGCAAATAAATGATGGAGCAGAGGAGAAAGAGTCCCACAAGCAAAGGAAAAATTAAAGTGTGAGATTTAACCCTCATTAGCCAGGAGAGAATCAACATCAGTGTGTATTCTGACCACCAAAATGGATGCATGAGTCCTCGCACTTTCCCCTGACACCAGAGACTCCTATCCTAGGATGTACATCCAAAGGAAAGCAGGTTTCATCAGCTTAATTGCTAACAGAAGAGCTTGTTTCTCAGAGTCCCTTTGGAGACCTGTCCCTGGAGCTGCAGCTTGGAAAGGCTGCACATCGAAGAACAGAGACTGTGCTGGGGGAGTGTGAGAGTGCAGCCCCAGCTGAGCACCAGTGTTGGCAATTCTCCCGTGGAAGTGGTGAAGTTTATTGCTTTCCCTAAAGCCCCCGTCTCTGGAGTCATGGGATTGCAGTAAACATCCCAAATTTCACACAAATATGAGACTCACTTCAAGAGCACCTTGTGGTGGAGAAAAGTACAAAGATGCACCCTCTGGGAACAGAAACCAGCAGCTTCACTGCTAAAAAAGAGGAAAAAAAATCCTCGTGATATCTAAGCCAGTATCATTAAATTTTTGCTCCCAAATCAAGAATTTTTAAAGCTTGGAGCCAGCAGTAACGAGCTCCACTGACGCTTTGTCCAAGAATAAGGGCATTATTTCTTGTGTCCTGGCTGGTGTCCCAAACCAGATGATTCCATTTCCACGTACTTGAAGCCCTCCCCTGGAAATCCAGCTCTGCATGGGGCTCTTTATCACTTTTTGTCCTCAGCTTCTCCAGGGCATCACGAAACAGCAGCATCCTCCCACTCGAAGTCTCATCACACTGTGCAAGTTGATGGCAGTAGTTTGTCAAGTCTGATGTACTCCTCAGGATACAAGCTGCTCAGCTAAGGTATAGGAGCCATATAAGTTATTATCATTATTATCATGAGGAAGATTAGCATTGGGGGTGTTGCTAGAGAGTGTCATAGTCTTTCTATCTCATTCTAATTGTTTTTTATTGCAGTGCAGCTGGGTTTGAAACTGGACCAAGGAGACTTTTTATTTTAGTTTTGTTTTAAGAACTCTCAGCCCTGGAGGGAGCTGTCACTTTGGGATGCTGATTAGCTTTTGCAAGTTGACAGGGAGCAAGGCGGCTTTCTCTGTAGCAATCCCAAGTTCTTTCACCTAATCAAGCCAACACTGCAGGCTCTATGTGGAGGAAGTGTAACCCTATCTGACTGCCTGACAACTCCTTCAGTTCCAGACTTTGTTTCCCCAGTACAGTTACACAAACTGTAACAAACCATTAAGTTTGATTTTGGGTTTGTGTTTTTTTTTCCTTCCCTCCCCCTTCATTCTTTCAGCAACTATTTTGTCTCAGCCTTCCTTTCTGGTTCTTTTCCTTAGCGATAGTAATTCCAAAGTCTGTACTAACTTTGTATATATCCATCATCCTTAGAGCTTTTTGACATCTATTTTATCGACTAGTCAAAGGAAATGCAGCATCCTTCAAAAATTCTCCTTCCAAAAAAAGAAAAAAAGTTGTATCTTATCTGTCCAGTTTGCTTTGAAAAGTGTTCCAACTAGCAATGGAGCGACAGGCTTTGTAGAAAGCTCTTGCTGAAGCTAAAAAGAGGGTCTTGCTGCTATAGAGTTTGACTCAAAAGACGTGGATTTCATTTTCAGTTCCGTGAGAGTCTGTAACAAAGTGACTGCAGGGAAGTGACACTGAAATATAATTGTCTTTTATCATGCCTGGATGTGAAAATAAATTAGGTGTGTTCGTAGACCACTCATTGGAGCAAGAGGAGCTGCTGCTCTGGACTCTCAAGACTGCATTCAAGGGAGGGTCAGCAGCCAAATCATGCTGGCAGTGATATTTTCCCTGAGGCCCTGATGCAGATATAGGGAACAGAGGGTGCTGCATATGAGAGAGAGAAAAAGAAGCACAGAAGATCATGTGGAAGACCTTGTAACTTCAATAAAAGCCCTGCAGAGCTCTAGGACAAAGTGCCAGCTGGGGAGAAACCTTTCCTTGATGCCTTTTGTTGGACTTAAAGATTTCTAAACAAGCAAGTTTGTACCAGACTTCACTCCCTGGTGAGAACAGCTGCCAAACCCCCAAACATTGACTAATCTGTCAAAAGGGAGAATGTCCTTATTCTGCCTCCTAACTGAAATGAAGGATCTAATTCTGCCTTGCCATTTTTTCCCCTGACATGAAGAAGGATTTTCTCAGTAGTCACCAAGCAAAGATGGATCAAAACTGTTGATACTTGTCTGAATCTGGAGTTCCAAAAGATCCAAGCTGTTGGCATCTGTGGTTTTGTCATGGAGCCTTTTCTCTTGAAATAGGCCACACAGTGAAAATGAAAATGCTTTGGATCACTCTTTAGTTGTGTGTAGGGAGTGCTGCTTTTCTTACAGAGCACATATCCAAATCATTTAGCAAAGACTCCTTTCTTCCCCACTGTGTGATCTGTAAAAGGGGCTGTGAAGCATTATCTTACGTGCTTTGCTGTGGAGCAGTACTGTCTCNTTGTGCAAGGTCATACTGGGAAAGAGATGGATATGAGCCCACCCCTGCCCCACAGGAGCTTTCCACATGATCGTGCATCACCTCCAGTTTTACCAGTCTTGGTCTAAGTTCCTCATGATTCTCAGATGGTGGATTGCAGGAGAACATCAAAGGAAACTGGTTGTTCTTGTAATACCTACCAAACACGCCCTTTGCAGGGGCTGTGAAGCATTGTCTTACGTGGTTTGCTGTGGAGCAGTACTGTCTCAGGCCGCGTGACAAGCCTCCTTCTGCCCTTCCCCTTGGCCACCTGTCATCCAGAGAGGATGAAATGAGGTGGACATGTTCTTACTGCAAGTCCTCTATATCTTTTGCTTGTCCATTCATTATTATTGAATATTCATCTTGCTGGTGGTAGCTAATGGTCACAGCTCACAACAGCTTCATCCTGCAGCATCCCCATGAATTGCAGTAATTCGTGGCTCGAATCATAGGGCTTATGTGGCTTTCATTTCTTCCTTGGTGTTTCTCAGGCCATCATTTCATTGTACTCCAAACCTGAGCCATCTTTCCAGAAAAGCAATACCCAGAGTCCTAATACAATCTACAAGTAGATCTCTTCATGTCTTAAATTTGTTAAAAATGTTCTTATCAAAAGATTTATTCTCAGGGCTTTTACCCAGACTTCTTCATGGAGTTGGCAAAGACATTACGTAATAGCTAAATCTTCATTAATTATATCTGTTTGCTTTGTGCCGTCGTGACAATGATGAAAGCTGTAAATACGTATATAGTCCCGTCTTAACAAGGATAGCGTATCCATCAATAAGGACATTTACTCTGCTGAGATCTTTGCAAGGCTGTACAGGGGAGTAAATTAAAGGGAGAACAACATCTTTCATCTAAAGTGTCCTTGTTCTGTCACTTAATGTTTTACCCTTGCTAATATCTTTCAAAGTCTGTCTGTTGGTTGGAAAAGTCACTCAGTAAAAATGACATATTTTATCCAGCCTGAGTCTGCTTGGCCCTAGAATCATTTTTCTAGGCAGCCGTGACTGGAAGTGTGGCTTGAAACTCCTCCTGTGGTTTCTCACCTTAGTTTCCCAGCACTCCCTGAAGTTTCCCGGCAGGGTGCATGGGGACGGAAGGGGCAGCCAGAGGAGTCACAGCAGCTCAGCTGAACGGACAGATGGAAACCCTTGTTTTGGATGGCAGATGAGTCAGCTGGATAAAGGCAGATGGGATGAGACTAGACTCTCAGTAACATTCAGTTCAGCCTTGACTAACTGGTTCGCAACACCCTGCTTAGCCCAATGCATCTCCTCTCAGCAACTGTCCAATTAAGTGCATCCAAAACTATACGCTGACTTCAAACTGCCCTGCGTGTCAAGGCTATACTTAATCTACACACAGATGACAGGGTCACGGGTCCACAGTGCTCAGGCAGGAGCTACAGGATGGAGTGAAGAGGGGGTAAATGATGGTTGGTGCAGCTTGCTGGGAGAGGTCCATGCTCACAGCTCTCTGCTGAGGGGAAAGCCCAGACAGAGCACATCCCCTGTGTCAATGCAGGGCTGAGGCTGAGCAAGCGCATCCTCTGCATGGCTCTCCCCTGCCCCGGGGTGGACAGGAGTGGTCTTCAGCACGTGGGGCTGTGAGTATTCCCCCTGGTGAGATGGGTACATGAGGGAGCCTGCCAAGGCATCAAGGTTCCTGCTGAAACCAGCACCTTTCCTGGCTCGTCTGCACGGTGTTTGTTACCACTGCCTTCAGCACAGGTATCCCTGACTCACCCTAGGGCTACACAAAACAAAATAAAAAAAATTACAAGGAGGCTTGAAGCGACGGACTTGCTCCGGGTTTATGGGACAGTCCAGGAGTGAAAATCAGAGTGTGGCCTGCAGAGGGAAGAAAAGAGCTGTGGTAGCATCGCTGCGGCTTCCCGGGGGTCTGCTCCTCTTCCCGCTGCTGTGTGTGCTCCCCACCGTGCTGTTCCTCCGGAGAAGGCTCTGAGCTGAATAGCTTGCCTTTAAACATTAAATACATTTAAAGCCCATTCATATCAAACCAAAATTAAACTGCTGGATTTTATTCAACAGTCATTCCCCCTGAGAAAGGGCTGAGAAGAAAATAATGGTTAGCTGAAAGCCTCACCCATCCAGCACGCAAAAAATTCCCCCCAGGAGGTAAGGTGAGAAGTGAGGCTTGGCTATCACCTCGCCTCATTGCATTGTTATCTGTATATAAGCCAATTTCTCAATCCATTTAGAAATTCACTAATTGTCATTGGAGCTATTTGCTGACGACTGTGAAGTAGCTTCGTAATGAAGAGGAAGTCCATTTATTCATTAACATTTGCGAAAATAATTGCCTGTCAGTTAACCGAGCATCGTTTGCCCCAGAAACACTTGCTCTTCAGCACTTTTTTTTTTTTTTTTTTTTTTT
>VZTO01011095.1:151226-194875 GCA_013400615.1 Syrrhaptes paradoxus
CATGGCTCTCCCCTGCCCCGGGGTGGACAGGAGTGGTCTTCAGCACGTGGGGCTGTGAGTATTCCCCCTGGTGAGATGGGTACATGAGGGAGCCTGCCAAGGCATCAAGGTTCCTGCTGAAACCAGCACCTTCCCTGGCTCATCTGCACGGTGTTTGTTACCACTGCCTTCAGCACAGGTATCCCTGACTCACCCTAGGGCTACACAAAACAAAATAAAAAAAAATACAAGGAGACTTGAAGCGACGGACTTGCTCCAGGTTTATGGGACAGTCCAGGAGTGAAAATCAGAGTGTGGCCTGCAGAGGGAAGAAAAGAGCTGTGGTAGCATCGCTGCGGCTTCCCGGGGGTCTGCTCCTCTTCCCGCTGCTGTGTGTGCTCCCCACCGTGCTGTTCCTCCGGAGAAGGCTCTGAGCTGAATAGCTTGCCTTTAAACATTAAATACATTTAAAGCCCATTCATATCAAACCAAAATTAAACTGCTGGATTTTATTCAACAGTCATTCCCCCTGAGAAAGGGCTGAGAAGAAAATAATGGTTAGCTGAAAGCCTCACCCATCCAGCACGCAAAAAATTCCCCCCAGGAGGTAAGGTGAGAAGTGAGGCTTGGCTATCACCTCGCCTCATTGCATTGTTATCTGTATATAAGCCAATTTCTCAATCCATTTAGAAATTCACTAATTGTCATTGGAGCTATTTGCTGACGACTGTGAAGTAGCTTCGTAATGAAGAGGAAGTCCATTTATTCATTAACATTTGCGAAAATAATTGCCTGTCAGTTAACCGAGCATCGTTTGCCCCAGAAACACTTGCTCTTCNTTCCAGTCCCTGAAGGGCTCATTCTCAACTGCTGCGACACGAGTAAGGGAGCACACTCCACAAGAGGACACGAAGCATCCTGTCACTTTTGCTGCAAGCAGAGGAGGGTGAATTAATGGTGCTGCAGGAAGCCTCTGAGGTACTGCTGGACCTGTGTGGTTTTCCAGGGCTGCTGCTTCTCTGCAACCTGCCCCACACCTCTTCTGGGCATCATGACGATGCTGAGAGAGACCATGGCTGCAGGGCTCAGTGCCAATGGGACCATCTCTGGATAAGGAGATGAGACAAATGAGGTAGCCCCAGCCCCACCATCTGAACTTCAGAGGCTGTCTTCTGCCCCCCATTTGTTAGCCCTGCTCTCAGCCCTCACAATGGCAAAAGAAAGACTGCATGAAGCCACACATGCACTGGGGAGTGAGTCCTGGAGGGAGGAGGAAATGTTCTTTGGGAAGAAGAGAAGCAATGTCTCAGGAGGGGAATGGGGAAAGGATGGAGAGAGATCTGTGTCAGCTCCGCTCAGCCCTCTGTGCCCATTACCCCCTATGAGTACAGCCGACCCCTCCACCAGTGCCTGTTCATGCTCTGGGTGACACCCCACAACAGCTTTGTCCCCTATGCTCGTTGGCTAATCCCTTCCCTCCAGGCCCAGCACTTCTTCTCCCACCACCACAGGTAACATAAGCCAACCTCTCCCTCAGTTTTGGGGATGCAAAATTCAGCTTTGCCTCCATGACCAAGAGGCTTTGAGGTGCTCTGCCTGCAGGGGAAGGTGGGTTTGCTGCAGCAGTTAACCAGAGCATGAGGTGCCTTGACGGGTCCCCTGGAACAAGCGGGAGCAAAGGAGGGTGCCTCCCCCAAAATCAACAGAGATCTGCCTGCTTGCACCTCCTGGGCTTATACTGCTGCAATATCTTTCACTCCAATGGCTGCTCATTTGTTTGTCAGCTGTGTTGAATTTTTATTGTTTCCCAGACAGGTGTATTCCCCAACTGTTCCCAGGGCAAGGAGCACCACGTCTCCCAGGGGTGGATAGCCGCCAATGTTGACATAAGAGTGTGTGGAGTAGGAGATAAGCGCTGCCCTGCTGCCGGGGCCGGTGGAGCTGTGCACCTCGCACCATGCACCGCACTTCTCGCCTGGGGCTCCTGCCGCGGGGCTGGGAGCCAGGGCGAGCGTCACGCAACACCAGCATGCGTCATCCCCTCGGCTGTGGGCAGGGACAGCGGCCATGTCCCGGGGGAGTGCGGGAGGAGCACACCTCCACGGCCGGCCCCAAGGAGTGAGGAGTGGAGCAGTTCCTGGATGAACGGCACAGAGGGCAGGAGGGCCATGAGACTGCCGAGCAGTGAAGAAGGGCACCGCCGCAGAGACGCTCAAGGTATCATCTGCATTTGAGGTGGAGCTGCTGCAAACCTGCCCAGTTGCACCAGAAATGGGGTTGGCCATTGATTCGTTTGGTGTAATAACACTTGATGGGGTCATAAACCAACATTGTTCTAGTGGGATTTATGGACTTGGGATAGCTCACAGCTTCTGGGAATGGCTTCTTAGATGTATTTACTTCTCAGGAGTGCAAGCTTTCAAGTGTTTGCAAGTGTTGACTGCTGCTGGTACAGCGCCTTGGGAAGGTGGGGTGAAGGGCTGGGTTGGGCAAGTACCTTGACTTGGGCTCCCCACGGAAAGCAGGATTCCTGGTTTGGGGAGACTGGAGATACTGGCTCTGTTTGCTTCTTGGGCAGGAATTTGATACATTTCAAGATTAGGCAACTGTCTTTTTGCTTTTGGATGCTGTGGTGCTAAGGGAAAAGTGTGTGGGTGAGTGTAAATCAGCTCTGCACAGGGAGAGCTGCCTTGTTTACACCAGGGGATTTAGGCTTCCAGATATTTAATTTCTGGTAACTGTTCTTCAGCTTATTGAAATGTTTCAGTCTTGAAAATCCTCTTGTGGATAATGAGACTATGGGGAGGTGCTGCTCCCAGAGAGCCTCCGACTGGAGAGCAGGGGTGGGCAGGGGCTTTGCTTTGGCAGTGCAGTTAGTGAGCGAGCAGGTAGCCAGCATTTGCAAGGAAACGCTGGGAGAGAAGGGGGTAAAACAAAATGAGAGAGAGCTTTTATTGCCTCCCTTGAAAACAAGAACAAGCAAAGCTCACCTAAGTTTAATATGTCATACCTGATATGTCATGGGGCGAGGGACCCCAGGTGGCGGAGGCTGGGGGAGGTAGGAGATAGATCTGCTTTGAGGATGGGAGGACTGCCTGGAGAAGGCTGGTGCCCTGCAGCCAGCTCTGTAATGCCTCTGCAAACACCCTGGGACCCTCGTGTGACCCTCCCAAAGCCATCGCAACAAAGGAGCAGAGCAGTGGTGTGACCCACATTCTGTGCCCTGATTCGGAGGAGGTGATGTCAAAGAGAGCTGGGCTGCTGCTGGAGGGTCACCACCTTCTCTCCAGACCAGGCTGGTGCCTTCAGCTGAGGTGCCCTGTCCCCTGTTAGCTGGTATGAGATAGCTGCAGACAGAGGTAATAGAGGGAGCTTTGCAGCCACATCGGAGCTTGAGTCTTGGTGGCTGGTGCCACAGTCAGGACCACCTTATGTGTGTCCCAAGTGTTCTCCTCTTTCTTTTAGCATCTGGCTAGATCTGTTCATGATTTCTTTTCTGACAGGTCCCAGAGTAAACCTCACGGAGCCTGCCAGGGTGGCAAATCCAAGCTAAACTTCTCCCAAGGACAGCAGTTGTAGCTCCTGCCTTTGCATCCTAGCCCAGCCCACTGCCCTGTCTTCTCCTACAGCAGCATCTCCTCCACAGGAGCGCTCAGGAAACATCTCTAGCATACTGGTGATTTCCCTGGTGCTTCTGTGGGTGGGGAAAGTGAGGCTGGGAACTGATATTGTCTTGCAGGGGCATTCACAGCATTGTGGGTTCTCAGCGGAAAGGAGAAAAGTAGCTCTACGTTACCAGTGGAGAGAGAGGAGAGGTATCTCCAGAGGGTGACCAGGGTCAGCCGTGGTCTGGAGATGTTTGTATTTATAAACTAAGGAGGAATTGGATGCCACAAGCCCCCATGGCTTTGAGGGTGGTATCAGGAGCCAAAATCTGATTTGAAAAATGTCTTTTAGAATTAGGAACCATGCTGAGAAGCCAGGTCTCTGCCTCTCTGCCTGTCTTGGGCTCTTGGGTTATGTCCATCAAGTGAAGCACCCACAGGGACTGTCCTGGACTCCTCCCGGCACTTCTGAGCAGGACCCTGGTGCAGAGGGAGGTGGAGGTACAGGTCCTGCCTGGACCCAGTGTTAAGAGATGGAGAAGGGTGGGACATCCCACACAGGTGGGAAATGACTGCTGCACCAGGCAGCCAGCAGGATGGGGAGGAGGAACTGCAGTTGGCTGCTGTGGTAGGGGACAGCTCTCTCCTACTTGCCCATGCCCCAAGACAGCTGCTCCTCCTGCTGCCACAGCATCTTTCCAACTCACAGAGGTGTCCTGTTTTGGTGTCACCCAAGAAGCTTAACTCCTTCACTGCTGGCCACGTGCATTCTGGAGAGTGTGCCAAGAAAATTCAGCTGTCTCCTCCCTGCACTTCTCCTCGTTGCTCTCTGCAAACAGCTTCACACAGGCTCCCTGTTGCTGACCCTCAGGGCTGCGGGTCTCTGCAGCACAGTGTCCCTGAGCTGCAGCACAGGGGCTGGGATGGAGGAAGCACATGGCTGGACCCAGTGAGGATAGGGGCACCCATGCCCTCACCTGCAGCTGGTCCTGCCTCGTTGATGCTTATCCGTCTGTCATCCTAGTGACTGTCACCGATGGGTAAATGGGCAGGAGAGGGGACTGCTGGTAAAAGGATGCAGGAGCAGCTGGGAGGGATGCTCACACCACAGAGCTATGGGGAGGTCCTCACTGGTGAACCATGGAGGCAAAGCTCCTGCTGGGGCCCGCTGGGAAACATTAGCTATGGTCCTGCCTGGCTCCTGCCCCCCACTCAATCCTTCTCCATGCTGTTAATTATTACAAGGGAAGCAATGAAGACCAGTGTGCACCAAAGTCCAGCGTGAGCAAGAAAATCAGCAATTCACTCGCAGCCATGAGCCAGCCGACCCCAGCCACCACAGAGCTGCCGAGGGACACGACAGCGGCCTTTGGGGTGGCAGACATCATCGTGGTGGTTTTATACTTCGCCTTTGTCCTTGTCATCGGGATTTGGGTGAGTCCCCAAGGTGACTGGCTTTAGATCTGCCTGAGGTGGAGAGCCTTTGATCCTCCCTGGACCCCTCCAGGGTACAAAGGTGTTTGCCTGCAAAGGGCATCCTCTGCCCACACTGTCATCCCATGGCATATTGAGCAGGTTTGTGGTGGGACACTGATCTTCCTGTGAGCCCTCACCCCTGCTTCCACATGGGGACAACGAAGGGGTCATTCCCTGGAGGTTGTTCTGGGGATGATGTCTACCTCCTGTGCTGCAAAGTAGTCTCACACCAGGGTGTAGGCAGGCAGGGGGCAAGGGCAAGAGAAAAGCTGGAGTTGAGGGGGAGAAGACTGAAATGGGACTTCAAAAAGCTTTGGAAAGATGGTTACTAATTATTTTGTCCATGTTGCTTTGCAAAGGCCTCTTTCATAGACACCTACAATCTTCCAGTTTTATGAAGTGTTTTTTTCTCATTCCCGATGGGTACATTCAAGGAGAAGTCATTAAATAGGTACAAGCAGCTGCTTTCCAAAGCTGGACTACCAGCAATCTGCACAAGGAGAGGTAGAAGCAGTAGGTGAAGCCTGGCATACTTAACAGATACACAAAACAATTTTTGGAGCTGATCCTTAGACCAGGCATTCAAGCTTCTCTGGGTTTGGTGGCAGTGCTTCTCACCAGTCTGGGTGCTGTCACATGCACAGGAATTTTGCAGTAAACCGTTTCATTGTGGTGCCCGACTGCAAGTTCCTGGTTGCTGCAGACAGCAAGCACAGGCAGCTTCAGTCATGTTGGAAGGGCTTGCTGGCTTTTGGGCAACCTTTTGCTCTTGATATCTCTTCTGTTCTCATGGAGTTCCCAGATGGGGCTGCGTGACGTGGCCATACAAGTGTGGGACTGCTGGAAACCCTGACCCCAGAGCAGTGAGAAGAAGCAAGGCAGCAGGAGCTGCAGCAGGGCATTGCTAGCCATCCAAATGTATGTCCAAATGCAGTCCTTGATGGCATCCTATGGTATACACAGTTGTCCTCTGATTCTCACCCCTCTGCCCTGTTCTCCCGTATTTGTCTCTGAAGGCATTTGTTAGGGGTGCTGGACCGAGAGGAGGGAAATGCTTCCTCTTAATGCACACCATTGTCAGAAAGTGAGCAGCCTTTCTTGGAACGGCAAGCGTGTATCTTGCCATGGCTGAGAGCAGCCAAACCCCTAGATTTTTCAAAATCATATGCCTTTCACAGCGGCTCTGCTTCAAGCCTGCCTCAGAGCCATGCACTGACTGTCTGTGCAGCTCTGGGGAGGGGGAGCCAGTTCACTGCAGTAACACCCATGGGAGCAGGACTAGGGTGGTACAAGAGGTTACTGAGGGGATGTTTCAAGGCTACTGGGATGGGCATTGAGTCTGACTTGAGGGTGAGTGAATGGAGGAAAACACTTTTTTTTTTCCTGTGCTTCCAGTCATCGATACGAGCAAGCCGAGGGACCGTTGGAGGCTATTTCCTAGCTGGACGATCCATGACTTGGTGGCCTGTGAGTGAAAAGCATCCCTCTGTTTCTCATGGTTCGAAAGCAATTCCAGATGTAAGGAGGGCACGTCTAGTGAGAGGACCCAGTCCATACCTGTTTTGACCGTAGCCTTGAGATTAAGAGGATCCACCAGGAATCATCCCATGCAGCTTTGCTAATGGGCTACAGTGTGGAGCTGCTGGGCCAAAAGGATAGTTCAGCATCTTCAGGTTTTTACAACTCCCAATTTCTCTTCCAAAGTCAGCAATAAAAATGCTCACATTGATGGAAGAGAGGGAGTGCTGACTGCCCAGCTGGGTTTGAAACTCTTTGGCCACAACTCACCAAAGATACCATTGTCTCCAAGCCAAGAGAGCATTAGGTAATCTAGGAATGTGCTATCCAGTAAAAAAGCATTTAGAGACTGAAGAAAAAATAATCCCAAAGCCCAGAACTTTCTGAGCCCTTCCTATTAAGAGTAAAGTTGAGATTATTGACTAACAATGTAAAGGATATAAACTTCAAACCACTGAAGAATAAATCTTCACTATGAAGAAAAAAAATCTATTGAAGGTGCCTTTTCTTGGGAGTGAAAGGTACATATAAAGATAATTTAAAGTTTGAAAGGAATAAAAATGCCACAGGAATAAAGATCCTTCTAAGCCAATGCCAGACTCGAGCACCATATATCTCTCCAGTGAGTCATGGGTAATGGAATGCACTTCTCAACCAAAACATTGTATTTTTTTTTTTTGTTTGGATGTACATTACCCATAAATTCACTAGGCTAAATTCTTAACCTCTTCCATCAGAGACACATACACCTTTCTAAAATCTTTTCTTTCTTAAATGTTCTTTACACTTCTGTCTTGGCCAAGTGACATTTAACAGAAAAGCTTAGCTTGATGGTTTTCTCTAATTAGGAGGGGGAAAATTAAAAGAGATTAAATAGAACATTTTTTTCCCCAGCACCGTTCTTTTTTTATTTTTTGTTTTTTTTTTTTTTTTTTTTCTGGGAAAAAACCCAAACGCATTCTCGTTGCTTTTGGGTCCAACCACAGGTGACCACAGAGTCCGTTGGGTACAGGTTGTCTCTCTTGAGGTTCTAGGTTCAAAGATTCTAGGTTCAAAGCAACCTGTATTGCTGTTCACTTTTCAGTTTTGTTTGACAGTGAGTTGATTCTACCTCTGCAGCACTTCTGGAGGCTCAGCTCCTCATGGTCTTCACCTTGAGTACATGACTTGCTTATATATATTGCGCTTTTTTTCTTTTTTTTTTTTTTTTTTTTTTTTGTTTGTTTTACGGGGGTGACAGATTTCTGCTGTGTGTTAGGCAGCCTCAACTAAACCCTGATATTACATTGTGCTCCTGTGCAATGTATCTGCTGTATTTCTGTGTCCAATATAGAAACTCTTTACATCTTTTGAGAGCACTGGTCCCCACATCAGTTGCAAATTCATATTGTAGTAGCCAGCCCTCTAATCAGGCATTTTCTTAGACAAGAAGGCAGAGCTGTTGGCAGGAATCAGTGTGGATGTTGATGCCATATTAATGTTTTACCTTGCTCAAAGGTGAGAAGCAGATCAAATTCCATCATTCTTTATTTCACATTTAGCAGTACTTCAGAGAGAAATGTTTCTTGTAGGCGATGTGGCTAAAAGCAAATTTCCCCTGGAGTCTAAAGGGCTAGACTTGTCCTTTGGGTAAATTCTCATTTGACTCTGAGAGAGATTGGCACTGACGTACAGGGGGAGGTGAGGCTTTATGCCAAATAAAAGTAGTAATTAAGTCATACAGTCTTTGCCCTGTTTAAAGCAACTTGGAGCTTGCATTCTCCCAATTAGGGTGTCAATGAGCCATAGTAGGGACAGCCTACCATGCCCACAGCCTAGTTAAAGTTAACCTGAGGCATTAGCATTTTCCAGCCTGTTGCCGAGCTGAGTATCTTTGAACCTAGGTGTAGGCATTAAACACACAAAGTCTGCATGTTTCTAGCATCGTCCTTGCTGTGGTTCAGGAATCTCCTCCCTTAGGAGGAGCTCCAAGAGAGCAATCCTGTCACCATGGCTGTGTAAACCACCATGTGCATCTTCAGTGCAAGACTCTAAAGAGGCTGGGCTATCAGCAAGGCATGGAGAGGTAAAGCAAGGGTCAGCAAGGCTGGAGAAGGCACATTGCTGGTTGAGTAAGAAGGGAATGGAGAAATCCATCATGTTTCATGGACACTGAGGTATCTGTGGATGCCACCAGACTTCTCTCATGCCACTGTAGACCCCAAAGAAGGTGTGTATCTCAGGACAATCATTGACAAAGTGAACCCTTATTCTGAGATTAAGGTTTGCATTGGAGTAGGGATGGTTGACGGGAGCAGACACACCTACTTTAAGATTTAAAAATGTAGTTTTCTTTAAAAGGAGAGGGAAAACCCAACTCTCCGTTACCACCCAGCTACTTACCTAGAAGGAGACGAGGCCCTGGGAAAAGAGAGTGCCTGGGGAAAATGCTTGGGCTGATACAGAGGTTCCTCAAGATGACTTTCTGGGTTTTGTGCCTGTGTCATGTGTTTCAGATTGGAGCGTCCCTGATGTCAAGCAATGTGGGCAGTGGCTTATTCATCGGCCTGGCAGGCACTGGAGCAGCTGGGGGCCTTGCTGTTGGGGGCTTTGAATGGAACGTAAGAGCCAGTTGTGTTCTCAACTACAATGTCACTGTTTGCAAAGAGACGGGGGTTTGTCTTGAATATCACATGCTAACAGTATCAACAACTACAAGTTCTCAAGCCTCAGGAGAGAAGCCTCCAGACATTCAGACAGCCTTAAAAACATGAGATCTTTATTTTAGTTTAAGTGGAATCCACTAAAATTATTAGCTCTTTGACCTTCCCAGAAGCACATGGCCATATTTTTAAGCTTTAGTCTGCACTCATCAAGATTAAAATAAAAGATAATGAAAGCTGAAAAGGTGCTTGGATAATCATAGGATTCTGGGTACAGGGGGTTTGAAAAAAAGCAGCACGTGCTCCTAAATTCAGTGTAAAGCCATGAGAATTGGCCACTCTGCATTCACCTGTCAGCTGCCAGAATGTGATGTCTCTGGGGTGAACATCTGGGTGTGAAGGCAGGTCTCATTCCACCCTGTTGAAGTGGCCTGGAAAATTGCCACTGACACCACACAGAGCATGAAAACCAGGCCCTTTGTGTATGATGCTAATGAAATTTCTCAGCTGCAGTGATGAGGAGTGAGATTAGTGCCAGCCTCACAATAGACATCACTCACCTAACTCTCAATCTCTTGTCTATATCAGCAGAGACTGCTAATAGTGCCGGATGCTCGCCAAGCACAGGCAGGGCCCACCAAAAGCTCTTCCGTGGGATATCTATTCACTGCACTGGTGTTTTTTTTTTTTTCTATACCATTAAGATCACCTTTAAGTCCTTTGTGAAGAAACCAGAGCCCGTGTTCAGCCTGATGCACGTAGGACATACCAATAGCGGTGTGCTTTAAGTAAATCTGTTCAAGTCAGTTTTAGAAGCCTGTGGAGACAAGACTGTGTGTCAGGGCAAATCTAACTTCACGAGTTTAGACCTGTTTCTTTCAGATTGGAAAGAGACCTTAGATATGCCGTTATTCTCTCCCTTTGTCAGGGGACATCACTCAGCTGCAGGGATCATAGGAGCATCTTTTACCTGAGCCAGTCTGTGCTGCTGCAGGAGCCATGGCTGTTCTCAATCATTCCCAATCTCTACTCACAGGGATCAGTTTCATTTCTGATAACTTAAATAACTGATCAAAGTAAAATCTGCACAGGTAATATACTTGGATGAAAGGTAATGGCCTGAGACAGCAAGGAGTTGAGGTTTGGTAATCCAATGACTTTTATTTATGTTCAAGATCTCCTGTTGGGGCTTTTTCTGGGTTTCAGAGAAGAAACATGATGGGAGATGCCTTTGCACCTTCCAAAAGACTCTTCACCTGTGGCAGAGCAACTGAACTGTCCCTTTATCTACCAGCAACAGAAGCACATCTGCGTCAGCCTGCAAGAACATCCCGGCAGTGTCTTGCTGTTGCTTATTTTTATGCTCCACAGGGACAGTCTGCTGCCTCAGCCTCATCACTTGCTAATCAAGCAACAAACAGATGCTCCCATCCTTCTGTGAATCACTTAACTCTTCACTGCCACAGAACCAGTGGTTTCAAAAGCCACCAAATACAACACCATCTTTCAGAAATGCAGAGCAACAGAATTCACCATCTTGCCCAAAAGACCAGAAGATGGAACAGGGTGTACTACCCGTAACAGAGACACAGGGTTTAGGAGGATAATTTCAAAAGCTTCTAATTATATTGTAATGATTCCTTGCTTTGTCATATCAACTTCTGAGCAGGGAGAAAAAGTCAGACTACTTCCCAAATATATTGCATAGCACCGTACCCTTCTGCTTTCTCAGGATGTCCACTGAAAAAGCAGAAGAGAAGGACGTTCCTATGTGTTAAATCATGTACCTTTATTTCCTCTCTCTTCTTAACAGGCTACCTGGGCACTTCTGGCTCTCGGCTGGATCTTTGTGCCTGTTTACATCGCAGCAGGAGTGGTCACCATGCCTGAGTACCTGCAGAAGAGATTTGGAGGGCAGAGGATACAAATCTACATGTCCGTACTGTCCCTCATTCTCTATATATTCACCAAGATATCCGTATGTATCCAACTGAACACAACCCTTGTGTCTAGGGCAGGGGTAGGTCATCCTGGTACAACACAGGGCTGCTCAGAGATAACTCGGATGTCCTTGAAAGGACCAGCTCAGCTATGAGAAACAGCAGCAGTATGTTAGTGTGCAGCTTTGCGCAAGTAAATACTTGCCTCTGTATTGATCATGGAGAACTGCCCTAAGAGGGAGAGCCCTCATTGAACAGCAATGCACAGTGGAATTTTACAAGGGTATGGCAGCTAATTGCTAAACAGTGTAAGTACCATAAGCTGTCTGCCTGCTTTTCCTCTTCTACCAGATCAAACATTAGGCAATATAGACAGGGGAACTGCAGCATTACCCCGTCTGAGGGTCTGTCTGGCTGCATCTTGGAGATGTAAAATTAAATTATCATAAATCTGCTGTTGTTCTTGTAGCTGAGTTTTCAGCACTACATATGTTATTCCTCTCTCTTTCTGTCATTTGCATTGCATAAAAAGGGTATGGTGAAAGAGAGGTAGGTTCTGGTTTAAGACAGAACTCATCACCTTTCCTGGATTCCTTGTAGCATTGTAGCATGCTGGTAGCTGAAAAGCAATGTAAGCTACTGTGTATTTCCCTTTGTTTAAATGCCATTAATTAAAGAAGCAGAACTTACGCTCAGAGATTGGCTGAGAACTACCTGTGCCCTTGGAGAGAGAGGACTGCACTTCAGAGTCCATTACAGGAACTGAAAATGTTGGTCATTTGTCTCCAGCTGATTGTCCTGTGGCCAGTACTAGTCAGTTTTCACTACACCCTACCAAAGGGTTTAGATATCAAATTGCCTTGGAAGACACCAGAGATAAGGCACCCATGTGTGTTTTGCAGCTGGCTTCAGGGTCCTTCTCCCAGGCTGATTATGTCTCAGGTTCTAGGAGGTGCATTAAGAGGTGTTCCAGGCTGGGAGTATGGGATAGATTCCCTCCTCTGACGGGCAGCTCTTGGTCATGTCACCTGTGCTGCCACCACTGTCTCCAGGAGCTTTTGCTCTGTGGGATTGAAGCATTGACCAGGGTCTTGCAAAGAGCCGTTTGGAGCAGAAATGGGCACATGACGGGTAGATGGAAGATCTCCCCTGCAATAGCATCACAATGTGCGCAGCTACACAGTCAGTCTGTGTCACAAAAACAGACGAGTCTTTCAAAATGACCTTCAGCAGAACAGTATTCGCCAATGCCTTTCAGAGCAGGACCCTGGCCTCAGTCATTGCTGTTTCATCTCAGTGGTTTCTTCTCCATGCAGCTAATTCACGCGTGGCTGATGGATGTGGCTGGTGGAGTTTATGGGCATGACAGGTGCTTTCTATTAAGCAGTGCTATTGTTTGTAGAGAGCTGATTTAGCGGCTGGCTGGACAGCAGGCAGTTGGTTACAAGAAGGATTTTTCAGCTTGTGCTTTTTGCCCAAACATAGGTTAGCAACTAGGGCATTGCAGAGTCTTCTCTGCTTCCAAAGAAAAGCAGAGATCTCAGTAAACAGTGTTGTCAAAGGACTGATCCTGCATGGCTACAGAGGTGTTTGTATTTCCTGCTGGGAAGTCAAAAACCAGAAGACACTGGCTCCTGTGGTGTCCTGACAGTGGTTGTCCTGTCTCAGGGTTGGAGAGATCAGGAGTTGCACTGGGTGCTTGCTTTTAAGGTGCTTATTTCAGGCATAGCAAACAGAAATCTTGCTGCATCCCTTCTGTCTTCCTTTGCAAATGTCTTTACCTGTATCTCACCCCATGCCAGATTTGCAGGTGTCCTTCAGATCGATTTCCCAATGTACACATCTCCCATATCACCTTCTGCATCTGAATGATGTTATCTGTATAATTCCAGGTTTTGCCCAGTTTCTGGTTTCACCCTCTGCTTGCAGATCCAAACAAAACAAAGCCGATGGGGGTTCCTGTATTTTTAGTGATGTCCTCAGCGGGTATAACCTGTTTTTCTGGAGTCATGCTGAACTGCATGAATACAAAAGCAAGCTGTTGAACTTTTCAGATAAATAAATCACGGCACAAGACATCGGTGATTCTTTAGGCATCTTTCAAGCAAGTGACTCCTGGCCAGTAGGCCACCAAGATGTGGTCTTGGGAAGAATCCAGTCTCTGCTGTTTGTCCCCCTTTCCCTCTTGTGTCTGCCTGTGGATACACGGGCTCCTGCTTCCCATCAATGTCTTCACAGCCAGCAAAAGGACTGACAGTTTCCACTGACACCACTCTGTGCCAGTGAGGGTTACATGCCATGAAGGCTGCCTGTAAAACAGTCTTTATCTTGGTGATTCTTTAGATTCTTCTTGGCATAGGACCATGATTTTTACCCTCCTGCTGCCCCAGCTCCCAGGTGCTGAGAGCTCTGACTTGCAGGAAAGTTTTCCTCACACTGAGACCAAGACAGTTCACAGCCAACAGCCCCATGCTCTCTCCTCCCCTTCCACTTCACCTTTGTGGTGTCCTCACTTGTCAATGCTCTCAGCTGCAGAGGGCTGCAAGCTGCTTTATTAGATTTCACTTGCACAAAGCACTACTAACGCCAGACTGCCCTTGTTTGTTGTTTTTTGTCTTTTTTTTTTGTTTTTTTTTTTTTTATTCCAGACAGACATTTTTTCTGGAGCATTGTTCATCCAAATCTCTTTGGGCTGGAACCTCTACTTGTCTACTGTGGTCTTGCTAGCAGTGACTGCTGTCTACACCATAGCTGGTAAATAGCTCATTTTAAAATAAACTTTATAAACTGGAGCCTAGGATATAAGTTTCCCCTTTTCTACATAGGGGAAAATATTCAGGTGCTCATCTGAGGGAGAGATTTCCCCAGCTGCTGGTAGTACCCAGCTGTTGGAGACCTCTGACTGTTCCCCTCTCCCCTCCTGGCCCAAGGGAAACTGGTATGGGGGCAACATCACCGTTTCCTAGAAATTTTTCTGACACCACAGAAGGCTCCCAGCTCCCTCCACGCAGATAGCTACCACTGCCCATATTTACTCTTTTTTTTTTCTTCTCTTTTCACAACATTAAATTCTTAAGATATTAAGATGCTGAACTGTCTCCAAGTCCTCTCATGAAGGTGGATAAGCCGTTCAGGCCATTATGACAGCTGTAGGCTCCTGGGGACCAGCTCAGTGCCAGCTTTTCCCAGTGGATCTGCCTTGAAATCACAGGGCTGGGGCCAAGGAAAACCTTTTTCCAGGTGAGGCATCTGTTTCACTGTACATGATGATGCACTCTGGCTGTTGTCTCTGGTTCTCCTGACAGGTGGTTTAACAGCCGTGATATACACAGACGCCCTGCAGACCCTGATCATGGTGCTGGGAGCTTTGGTCCTTATGTTCATAGGTAAGGGGCAGTGGCATCATACACTAGTTTAATAGTCCCAACATCATTACAGCTTAGCAGGGTACCTCACCCTTTCCTGTACGGTGCAGAAATGAGTTTTAACCACTCACAGAAGTGGTGCTAGAACAACTGTCATTTGCCAAGTCGTCTGACTTGCTTCATCTTTTGCATCAACTGTATGGAAGCGAGGTTCTGGACATCCACCTCACAGGTTTGGGTTTACCTGGAGTTGCCAAAGAACTTGCAACACTGCATTCCCAGAGCCAAATTCAGCTCTCACTTCTGTAAATTAAGAATAACTCTGCTGAATTTCCCTGTTGACTTTGGGAGTTACTGTGGATTCAGCTGGGCGTAACTCAGTATTATTAAAAAGAAAAAAAAGAAGCAACAATGAATTGACCATCATTAGTCTGCTTTAAGCCTTCTCGGCAAACAAATATAGGTATGTCTTGTTTAATGTCACACCTTCCTGCTCCAGATCTTGGAGGGTGTATGACCAAAGGCTGAGGACATTGTGAGGATTAGGATCATGGAGATTTTCCTGCATTGATCCTCTTCCAGGATGCACTGTTAAAAACACACAGACTCCAGGCAAAATCCAGCTGACTCCTGTAGAAACCTTGACTGTCAAAAGCAAGGGTGTAATGAAAAGAAAGAAGAGAGGAAGATAGGAGAAAAGTAATCATGAGACTTAGATAAGGAAATGACTTTGCAAGGGGCACCGGACCTTAAGTCACTCACATTTTCTTTTCAGGATTTGAAAAAGTTGGCTGGTATGAAGGACTTCAGGAAAAATACAGCACAGCAGTACCGAAGATCGTAGTTCCAAACACGACCTGTCACCTCCCACGTGCAGATGCTTTTCATTTGTTCAGGGATCCAGTCACAGGAGACATCCCTTGGCCTGGCCTTATATTTGGCCTCTCTGTGCTGGCTCTTTGGTGCTGGTGCACTGACCAGGTAAAGAAAGTCTATTCCTCTCCAGGCAAACCACCACACTAATGTCTCCAGTCCACTCCTCAGTTTGTGGATCTGTGAGCTGAAACATGGCTGTGTCTCACTGGGCAGGAGTTACTACCTTTGTACTGGTCTAGACCAGAACATCTCACTCCTTTCACCTCCTCAGCAAGCTGCTGATTTTGTGCACTTCTTAGCGCAGAGAGAGCAGGTTATTTTCTTCCGTGTTTATCTCACTGTGGGCTGGTGAGTACCAAGGGTCTTCATGCACTTAGTGTGACAAAGATATGAAAATGAGGATCTGGATCTGGCTTCTGCAGTGACCCTGTGCAGACCTCCAGACAAGGCACTCATATTCCCAGAGGTCTCACGTTTCTTATTCCTTTCCAAGCTACAAACAAGGAAAACTCTATTTGTTTCTCAAGACACAGTGCTTTTGTGCTTTAAGATGGGATAATGATGAAAACCGACCACTGAACTTTTACCAAAACACCCACAGTCTGCTTCATCCCTTTTCTCTTGGTGATGTACAGCTGCTGTCTCCAGTCCTCAAGGTAGCTTCATTTCAGTCAAGGGCGAAATGATTCTTGTAAAGGAAATTTCCACGCTGCCCTCTCCAATAGCCTGTGGACCGAGCTCTGAGCAGTGGCAGCAGGCTGCAGTCAACCGAGATGGGAAAGTTGCCATGCAAAACACACTGGGATCCTGCCGGATGAAAGTCATCCATGAGAAGGATGTAGTGCTTCTGTTTCATGCTCTGCTCCCTTTCTGCACTTCTTGCAGGTGATAGTCCAGAGGTCCCTCTCTGCCAAGAACCTCTCCCATGCCAAAGGTGGATCAGTGCTGGGAGGATATCTGAAAATCTTCCCTATGTTTTTCATTGTCATGCCAGGAATGATCAGCAGAGCTCTTTACCCAGGTGAGCCTTCCCATGTTCCTTGCCACAGGGTTTTATACCTGCCGTGACCACCAATCCCACACAGGTCCACCAGCACTTTTACACCTCAGAAACTGCTGTCCTGCATGCATACTCAAATAGATTCCTGTTGTGCAATGGTGTTCCCATGCCCTTCCTCTGCTTCCTCTGCCCCATCCCTGGAAGCATTCAAGGCCAGGCTGGATGTGGCTCTGAGCAGCCTGGTTTAGTGGTTGGCGGCCCTGCATATGGCAGGGGGGTTGAACCTAATGATCACTATGGTCCTTTTCAACCCAGGCCATTCTATGATTTCTGTGATTATATTATTCCAGTGCTCCCACAGTGGCAGAAATCACTGGGATTATCCATATGGGGCACATTTTGCCAATGGGGTCATATAGCTCCATACTGTGGACACTGTATGCATCTGTCTCTAAGGAGAAAGTCAAGAAGATTAAATACATGGGGCACTGAAGTTGTCTTTCAGGTTCTATAGGTTATTTCCACTAAGTATTTGGTGAGAGTCTTAGCAATCTGCCACACAGATTCATGCAGTTTCTGGTGGATTATGCAAAACAGCCCTCCTTTGAGGAAGAGCAAGAGTTCCCCTCCTGGTGTCTCCCAAGGAGCTGGTTTCTCCAGAGCACACCAGTTCCCAGGAAGAATACCCCCATTAGGAGGACCACTCCTGAAGGAAAGTGTAAGTGTCTTAAGTGCCTCTCTCACAGATTTCATCAGGCAGGAGTAACTCAGCCTGCAACACCCTTGGTAACCCAGCTGACAAGTTCATGGAAACAGTCCAGTTCCCACAAATGACAAATCATCAAGGATTACAATTATGCAACAGCCAGGAGAGTTATATCTGTACCCTGAACAGAATTGCAATGTCATCTTGAAGTTTCACCTTTATTTTATGGTGTAAAATGTTCTTCAGTTTCAGAATGTTCACTCATTCTATCTGTATTCCAGCTGCACCTCCGAATTTATATGAAACTGCACAAGGCATCAAGATTTATTCCCTTGAATTAAACAACCTATAGCTCAACAGGCTTTACATTGACTTTATGTCATTTTTCTGTCTCCTACAGATGAAGTGGGCTGCGTGGACCCGGACATCTGTAAAAGGGTCTGTGGAGCTGCGGTGGGTTGTTCCAACATTGCCTACCCCAAACTTGTGATAGAACTCATGCCCGATGGTGAGAAACCTTTACATGTGTCCTGGGTTAAGGTAGAGGTGGGCTTGTGCCATGCTCTGCACAGGGGCATCAGACTGCCCTTATCCATCCTAAGGCAGAGGAACTCTTACAGCAGTTACTAGACATTGGGGTGAAAAAACAGTGCTGAGAGGCCAAAAGTCTAGTCCTGATTTTCCTTCACTTTTTTGCTCCCCCAGGGCTCCGAGGTTTGATGATTGCCGTGATGATGGCAGCCTTGATGAGTTCCCTCACCTCCATTTTCAACAGCAGCAGCACTCTCTTCGTTATAGACATCTGGCAGCGGATCCGCAGAAAGGCTTCGGAGCAGGAGCTGATGATTGTGGGCAGGTCCTTATATTTCTTTATGTCTTGTTGCTCTCATCACCTGTTTTGAGTGCAACATTTACACCCTTCAGTCTGGACTCACTGATAAAAGTCTGGTGCCTAACATGCAGAACAGGAATGCAGCCTGGGAAAGAGCATTACATTTTCCATTCATCTCAAAGAGACCTGGTCCAAGAGAAAGACTGAGTGTACCACTGAGCTAGGTAGATCACTGCCCCTCTCTTAGCTAAACTTAACATAAATACTGCCTTAAATATAACTTTCAGAAAAGTCAAAGGTTCTCTGGTGTCACTGTTGCCGGAGGTCTTTAAGAACATGTTATTTTTGCATCAAACAGGACTGGTACATTGTAATTAGTCTTTTTTTTTTTTTCAGGGAAAATTGCAGAGAGCTGAACCTCCCACCTCTATCTCTCTGATAAGTTATAGTGCCCTTTGCGAGCGAGCTTTGCTACTGCATTATATCAGGGGCACATAAAGTTCTCCTCCTGATAGCAGAATTTAAGCTGCATTCTGCCTGTTTATAGTGTTTTCCCTCTCCAGTCATGAGCATTAAGTTTTTAATTTTTGTTGTGGTGTGGGTGAAGGCTGCAGGCCACCTCATACTCCACCACTGCAGAGCAGTGAGAGGGAAAGTGCCTCTCCTTCAGCAATATGGGGAAACCTCTATAGCATACAGCGCAAAGATGGAGGATGGTTACAGTATGCACCTAAGACCCCAGAAGCAATTTTAATAAGTATCAAATGAAATTGAATTTGGCAAAGGCAAGAGGCTGAGCATGTTATCTGCCCAGAAAAGTGGCAGAAAGTTGCTTCTGCAAGCTACCAGCTCCCTCTGTCACTTCCAAGAGCTAATCCTTCGAAGAACATGTTACTCTCTAGGACACACCAGGTTGAGGGACTTGCACTGATCCAACTCACAGTGGGAGCCACCATGCCCTTACAGATCTCTTGCGCATGTTGGCTAGTTCGGCTCACTCTGAAATCTGTGAAGTTAGGTCAGGGAATTGGTTGAATTGACTTTCTAGAAGAGAACAATTTTTTCTTCTCCTGTGTACACGGAAAAGGTTCTTCTTGAGAGTGGTCTGTGGATTTTTTCCTAGGAAATTCTGAGAGCAATTGGAAGTGTGTTTTGCTGCAAAACTTTGTTTTCAGATAGGCTTGACCACCTGCACAGCTAATACGATTTTGCGCTCATCTTTCAGAGTCTTTATCCTCATCCTTGTAGTCATCAGTATTCTCTGGATCCCCATCATTCAATCAGCCAACAGCGGCAAGCTCTTTGACTACATTCAGTCCATAACCAGCTATCTAGCCCCACCGATCACAGCTCTCTTCATCTTGGCAATCTTCTGCAAGAGGATTAATGAGCCTGTAAGTGGAGCGTCAACAACCAGTTGATGTACATATTGAATTTGATAAAATAAATAGATAACTCTCCCCTCGCTACCTAGCCTTTGAGACTCTTTAAACTCAAAGCCAATCCAGCTAAAGTGTGACAATTAGACAACCTTTCCCTGGCATGCATTAGTGGATCTTAGCCCAGACTGTAGTGTATGTGTGTTTGCTTCCAAGAAGCCACTGCAAGTGGTACTTCTTGGCAGCCTCATTTGAAAGCACAAAAGGCAAAGTTGTTCTGCACTTTAGGGATAATGTGTCAAAGTCTAGTTGGAGGCATGTTGCTAGGAGGAGAATCTTGCTTTGTTTGTGCTCTATCTGTTCCATGTTGAAGGGCAGAAAGAGAAAACAAGGATTTTTAACTGAAAACATCCCCCTTTGGTGCATGTCAGTGTGGGTTTCCATCAGGCATCAAAGGTTTTGTTCTAAGAGAGAGCAGAAAAGAAAAGGAAAAAGAAAAGAAAATAAAAAATAAAAGAAAGGAAAGGAAATGAAAAGAAAATAAAAGAAAAAAGCAAAAAGAAAAGAGAAAACTTTAACCAAAGGTAACGTGCAGTGACCTTTTCTTTTTGCTTGATTTTTCTCAGGGTGCTTTCTGGGGCCTCATGGTTGGGCTAGCTGTTGGTCTTGTTCGGATGATCATCGAGTTTATTTATAGCACACCATCTTGTGGTGAGGAGGACAGAAGACCAGCTGTGCTAAAAGACTTGCACTACCTCTACTTCGCCCTCATCCTCTGTGGCCTCACTGCAATTGTCATTGTCCTTGTTAGTCTCTGCACCCCACCGATCCCTGAAGAAAAGGTAAGTGACTTCCAGTGGCATCCTTTCCTCAGAGCCTCTGCTTGGTTTCAAAAAATCTCTGAGATCTGTCCTTTACTTTTGCGCCCATGATTAAGAAGTGGTGTGTAATGCCTATGCTAAAAGAAGCCCTTGCTCCTCAGTTTCTGTTCCCCAGGTTGCATGGTGTTAATGCTTCCTGAGGCACCGAGTGCTTCAAATTGAGTGTGAGTTTCCATGCTGTGCCTAGAGCTGGGCAGACACCACAGCCCATCATAACTGAAATAGAAAGAAAAGAAGAAGGGGAAGGAGACAAAATCATATTAGAGAGCACTGCTGAGGAGGAATTAAATGTACCTAATTGTAGCATCTACCCTGTTTCAGCAGAGCCAGCATCAATCTTGCAGGCAAACAAGATTAATATCTTTTGTAACATGGGCATTTAGGAAAATAACATTTTTTCCCAATGTGATCTCAATTACATTTAATAACTTTGAGTCAGGCACAACTTTCTTTTACTTAGCACACTAAAATGGTGCAGAGTTGGGAAGCTTTATATAATAAAACCTTAAAGCAACTCTTCCCAGCCCCAAGTTTTAAAGCAGCTGTCAATATAAAAAACCTGCCATCTACCTCCAAACAAAGGTTACTGGATAGATTTAAAAGACCTATTTTTTTGCTATCTGACTGTGTGAGGAACTGAGGGTGCCATCACAGTGTTTTCTATCTGTTGCTTCCTCATAACTTGTAAACCATTAACCAGTTCCATCAATGTTTGATTGAATGTTAGTGCTATCAAAGTTACCCATCTCCTAAAGATTACATGAAAGGAGGTTCTCAGATAGAGGAGAGGTGGGGAGAGAGAGAAAGAGAGGCTTTTTGTGTCTGCTTTGAGATAAAGTCTCAGCTTTTATTAGCTATCAGAGGATCCACATGGGAGAGAGAAATACTGGCAAGGAGGCACCATTAGTTCTGCTGCTTACGTTGTTCACTGCTGCTCAGGGGTGGCCAGATGGTTGCCAGCAATTAATTACTGTGGTTTAATGAGTTCCCACTCATCATCTGACCTGTGATAACTAAAGATGTGCAGCACTCCCTGCCCACAGCAATAGCAAGATAAGATGCATTAACATAGCACTGGCAAGTGGTGAACATCATACCAACAGTTCGGGAAATGAAGAAAATGGCCACAGCATCTGCAGGATTTTTAGTCTGACCTCAGAAGTATAAAAACATTTAAAGCACATTTTAAGGTGGGGGGAGTTCAAGATAAAGACCTACTATAATAGCGTCAGGGCTGGGCTTTTTTGAGGAAGTTTTCTAAAGAAGGATGTTCAGGATAGTCTTTTGGTAGGCTATGGACCTCACATAGTGCTGAGCTCAGTGCTTGACTTCTGTATAAGAGATTCTGTTGACGAAAATTAATAAGAAATAATGATATTGCCTGTGGCAGTGAGAGGCTGTGCAAAGAGACCCAGATTAATCATCTGATGATGGGGATGACCATGCTTGTCCCATGTGCCCCCCGCCCTCAGTGTCTTCTCACCACAAGGAAAATGAGATGGCCTGAGAGGGAATTTTTGCCGGTAAGGGGTAGATAAATCCCTCTTCCCATAGCTCGGTAGGAATGTGAGTCTCTGCCTCTATTTGGCTTAAGTCTGATTTCTGTTCAGTTTCTGCCATTTATCCCTAATTTCAACAGGAAAGTCTGACCTTGTTCCTCAAAGAGCAGCCAAGGTGGAGGTGTGGTTTTTAAGCTAAGGTAGGTGCCAGCATTGTTGTGTTGCTGCCTATCTGTCATGAATCTGAGTGGGCAGCATTCAAACCAACATTCTCCATTTTCCTTTTGTCAGACTTACCCTCAGACTGACCCCAACTTTTGCCCTAGACATGAGTGCATGTGTAGGTTTGGACCATCACTCCTGGTGACATGGTTTCTCATGGTGTCCTGCAAGCAGGGCTTGTCTCCTCATCTCAAGTTAGTCTGTGGCTGTGCTGAGGTGTTGCAAGGACAGAAGGGTTTTGGGAAGGAAGGGCAGGAGGTAGAAATCAGGATGCACGTGTCAGGCTCTAACCCTCGGGGTGAAACTTACCACCTGAACTTTGTGTTTGGCCATTAGCGACCTTGGCTTGCTGGGTTTTGGCATGCAAATGGGCAACCCTGCAGTGAAGAGCCCCAGGGTAGTGGCTGAGAGGGGGAGGCTGGAAGCGGGTGTCCTGTCTGAGGATGTCTGAAGCTCTGGTGCTTCACAGTCCCATGTGTTGGTCAATTCACTTTATGAGCCTCAGGTATTTCCCCCATAAAATTCGCATGGGGCTAGTTCTGCTAGCCCTTATCTGTGCAGCACTTTGAGACGTAATGATGAAAGACACCCCATAAGAGCTAGGGATTACGCCATTTGTTTTGTCAAGCAAAAGGAAGAGAACAACAAGCCACCAAAGTAAAAGCCAAGGAAATACAGTGATAGATCATACTTCAGCAGATGTAAATCAGCATAGCTCCATTGCCTTCAAAGACCAGGAACAGCTGCTGAGCACGGTTAGGCTGCTTTACACCAGCTGAGGATCTACGCTGGACAACTTTAAATATTGAATCTCAATTCCTTTCAGATAGTAAATGGGCAAAAGGAGAAAAGAGATTTGTATCTGATATTACAGTGGTACAGCTAATGTGTCTGGCTTTAAATGAATTACAATCCAAGAACTGCAAGCTGTAGCATTTTCTCCTGCTGTTTTGGAAAGTCTCCCATCCCTGTGGTGATTGATGCTGTGCTGGAAAACAAGTATGCAAGGAATTTGTTTGGTATGCTCCAGAGTTCATATGTCTTCATTGTAGGTAGTCCATATTGTGTCACGCCGTCCTTGAAAACCCTGCAAAAGAGCTTACAATTAAATTTGAGACTCTGAAGCTGAAACACAACTGTCAGGTGCCAGATGGCATTTTGGAACAGAAGGATTTATTCTAGTTTACAAACAACAAAAGAAAAACTTTGCTGAGTGTTTGCAAACTCCCTTGCCCAAGGAGAATGTGAGGGTGAAAAAGGAGATCCCACAAAGCACAAGTGCTACTCAAGCAGGTCCCCTCTGCAGGGGTCAGGGCTCACCCGGACAGGCTGATGGATTGGCACTTCCACTTGATGTGCTTGGAGTCAGAGATGTTTTCCCTGAGGTCTGGCTTCAGTGGCTCCTTACAGGTGCATGGCTGAGAAGGAGCACCAAGCCTGCTTTGACTGGCCTGAACCCACACTGTGCACTCCCACGGTGCTGCAACTGAGGCTCCCACAGCATCATTCAGTGCCACTGACAGCAAAGTGTGCTGGGCTCCTGTGGGAACCAGGCACTCACAGAGGAGCAACTGCGGGGGGACACAGAGCTCCCCAAGCAGTGCCCATGCCTGGCTCTGCAGTGGGGAGCAGAGCCACACAGCTCCCCAGGACTCCCCACTCCTCTGCCCTTCGTCATGGTGGCCTCAGGCAAGGTCCAAGTCAATTCTGCTAGTACAGCTCCCCTGTCAGCAGTTCTAATTTATGTATTTGCTTGCTTTCTCCAGGCACACAAAATGTGCCATCATCTGCCTCCCCCACCTGCATCCCTTTGTAAGCCTGTGCCAGGCAAGCGTAGCCAGACCATGGTGGCCTCCATGGCCACACAGTGCAGCTGGTCTGCCCCAGCATGTGTCCTGCTGGTGCTGGCAAAGAAGAAAATGGGGACCCCCAAGGAATTCAGTCAGCCGAAACCCACCACAGAGAATCTTGAAGCTGGAGTGTTGGTGTGAGGCTTCACCAAGGAGCCCTGTAGAGTGGTGCTTTGCTTTATTGGCTATGGTCAAAGCAGCATCTCCTTGGGTGGGTCAGTGGGATGACATGTGGTGAGGTTACCTTTGTGTCTATGCTGCTTTCAACTGGGAATCACTTGTGTCTGGCAGAGTCTGGGCTCCAGATAAACTGCAGCCCTTGCAGAATTTGCTGCCATGTGAAGACAGTCATCCAGTGACACATGGGAAGAGGAGGGAAAAGAGAAAAGTTTTTAAAAATCCTTTAGTACCCTGAAACTTTGCTATGTTCCAGTGACATTTCCTAAGTGATTAAAAAAAAAAAAGAATCCTTGAGAAAGATGAGGATCATCAAATCAAAGCAATTTAGCACATCATGACAAGAAAGATTAGCCCTGCCCAATGCTCATCTTGGTTGAAAATGATTTAAATAAAGCTATAAATCTTCTGGAAATTATGCAACATTTTGTGTCAGCTGGAAACTCCTGCCTAGATTTGTGTGTGGGTAAAATTCAAAAATTAAACTCACGTTACTTTGTAAGTGACCCATGTGAGACATCCATTTCCATAGGGGCAGAGCAGGGAGGCAGCCACTCATCAGGCAAATGTGGGACTTTGCCTGACCTGTTGTCACCAGTGCAGCTTCCCTGCCCCAGTTCTATCCGGCGGCCCCTCTGCAGGGCAGCTGACAGGCTGGCATGGGAGGGCAGCCCATGGACCTGGGCAGCTGTGTCCCAGTGGGACTGATGAGTGTGGTCCTTGCTGCCTGGCTTGGCCAGAGCACACAGGAGTTAGGGAGTGCCAATGCCACCAAGCCACTTGATGTGCCGCAGTCAGCCAAAGAAGCAGCAGCCCCAGCTTAAATTCAAAGACTGAGCCCCTGGGATGATTAGTCCCACCCCAAAGCTTGCCAAAGGACCAGTGTGGGGTTTGCAAGGTTAATGCCTCCTGTGCACTCCTTGTCTCCTAGGGAGGAGAAGACTTTCAGACTTGCCCCAGGATGAGAGCTCCAAACCTCCTGGTTCTGTAAAGCAGAGTGGATAGCAGCCACAGCAGCCTTTCCAGGACTGATCAGCTTTCTATGTTTCTTCCACCAAAAGACTGCAGAGAGGCATAGTATCTTCTATTGGCCCAATGGAGACAACTAGAATTGAAAAACAGAGAAAAAAAGCCAAACCGACAAAAAAGAGAAAAGACATTTGGGCAAGCAAGTCTTACAATGTGTGTCCAGAGATGATTTTTTTTTTCTACTTGTAACTGTTAGTCTGCCCTATGGCATAACCCTCCCTGCAAATTGTGACATGGTATTTGCCATCATGTCTCTGTCCACACAGCTGTGCTTCTTGAACACATAGCTGCAGTCACAGAGCAGAGACACAGTGCTGCTGCTTTTCCCACCAAGAGCCCTGAGACAAGCTCACTTGAAAGTGCAGATTGGTGCTTTCATGCGAGCTTGTCCTAACTATGGGGTTTAATGTTCACATTGGGTTTTTTTCCTATAAAACCACAACTGAGATAGAAGATTCTTCATTCCTTCCCCATATCCCAGAGAAAGAGCTGCTCTAATACCACTGTCCCCATGGCCATATATGTGCATGCCAAAACCCAACTGAACTTTCTCTGCTGAAGGTACAAATGCTGTCTGTGATTGACTGTATAGAGAAAGAATTTTCTTGCCTTTTTTTTTTTTTTTTAATTGACTTTATTACCCTTCCCAGTTGGAGGGCTGCCATTCTGGACACAGATCATTATTACTTCATGTCAATCAAGTGATCCTGGCAAATAGGAAGCTGCTTCTTCAATGTCTACTAAAAGGTTACTCCTGGTAGAGATAGGGATGGAACAGGTTAATTAAAAAAATAGAGGGAAAGAAACTAATTCAGAGTTTTTTCTCAAACTTTCAGCTCTAACTGGATGGTACCAGCCTTCTTTTCCATAGTGTGGGCACCTGTGCAGAAGGGAGGTGAGAGAAAGCAGGGGAATAACCATCACCCCAGAACAGGTCTCAGCACCGTCTTGGATCTGCGCCCCCCGGAGAGGGAGATGACTGGCGTGACATTTTGGGAGTTCCAGGCAATAACCTGTCTGTTTTCTGTCTGTCTTTGCAGCTCGCTTGCCTGACGTGGTGGACAAGACACAGGAAAGCACCTGCCATTGACCTGAAAGATTACAAGAGTGAAGCAGCACAGATCAGTTCAGCCAACGGAGAGAGTGACTTGGTCGAAAGCACAGATCCAGGCAATAAGGAGGAGGCAGGTAGGGCGGCTGGGTGTGAACAAGCACACTCGTGTGTGTGTGAGTGCACAGCCAGGATCTCATGCAAGTCCCTCTAAAGCTCACGAGAGGCCATCTGTTGCATTCACTGGAGCTGGGACTTGTGTTTGCGGGTTTACCAGTTACAAGGATGTGACACATAAAATTCTTGCAGTTATTGGTCCTCCCAACATATCTTCTAGCATTTACCTTCATGTTGCAATCCTCCGAATGGCTCTGAAGAGCTGCCATTCTTAAAAAGCCAAGGAAAACCCACCATTCAGTAAAATGTTTTTCCTCTTGCTCCCTGGAACAAGTTGTTAACCCTGGCAAACTATCTCAGTCCAGCTCTGCCCAAGTCAGTGCTATTTTAGCACCCCAGACCTACAGCTTTCTCATTTACATGATACCAACAGTGTCTCTCATCTTCCCTTAGGACATAAGCCATGGTTAATACTCAGACCCAAAGTGCTTAAATAGCTGTGTGTCCTACCAAGGGTATTTATTAAGAAGGAAAGCAAAGAGTCAAATGAACTTAAAGGGTTCTCAGGAGACAGAACAGTAGCAGGAAATGCTACATGTGCAAGTTCTTTTCAGAGTGGACAGAGGTTCATTCTGCAAATCCATTAAATAATGCACCTTTCTGGTTTTGAGTTTAACCTTCCAAGGTTACAGAGCAGGAAAACTCAGAAGAAAGGCACATATATAAGATTTCTTCACTCCTTCCTTTTGCTGCTCAGTCCAAAGAACACTGGTACCAAGCTCAACAGAAGTGAACAACTAAGAAATATCTTAATTTTTTTTTCACTATAGAGTAAGTTTGGGTTTATGCTGAATGCAGCAATTCAGAATTATTTATTATTTCTTATGAATTCCTAATTCACTAAACTAGCTCAGATTTTTATAAACAAATGTCTTGGTATTTTGGTAATTAGTAATGATGGGAAAGGAAATGCTAAACACAGCAGTTGACAGTTTAATGAGGTTTTTTTTTTTCAGGTAACACCTTTTTAAAGGCCTTATGACATTCTGCATTCCAAAAAAAGGTTATATTTGGAAAGAACAGCCAGTGAAATACACATGGCACAGGGCTGACAATTAAAACACATACTTCACCTGGTATGTCACGTGTAAGAAATAAGCCAGGAGATCACTAAATGGACCATCATGCTGTCAGGAATTTGTGAAAGTGGATGGAAGCTGGGCCAGGGAGGAGGGGGAAGAAATCTGTTAACTAACTAATGAATGACGGGTGTTGCAGTCAACCAACTGTAACCAGGCTGTGCTGTATGTGGTTGAGGCAGAGCTTTCTCTTTTCCCTTCCCATCTCTGATCATCTTGCATTTCCCATCCAAGCTGCATCTCAAGCCCCACTCCAGATTGATCAATGCACCTCCAAACAAGTGGAAGGAGGGAGGGAAGAGCCACAGCTAGATGATAACACCCATTTTTTGGTCCATCTCTCGCAGCAGTCAAGCCTCCCTGCTGGAAAATGCTGTTCCTGTGGTTCTGCGGTCTGCCCACTGGCCCCAAACCCACCCTGTCTGGGGAGGAGAGAGCTGCCCTGGAGCGGAGACTCACCAGCATCAAGGAAAAGCCCCTGTGGAAGACTGTTTGCAATGTTAACGCTATTATCCTGCTGACTATTAATGTCTTTCTGTGGGCATATTTTGGCTGAGGTGGGGGTCAGGCAGCATGTGGCTTTGTTTCTCTCAGGGGTCTTCATCTTCATGTCTAAGTCAGAAGCGTTGGTTGGCAGAGCCCCTCGTGATGGTCCTTGTCACAGCCCTTCACTGGAGGCCCTGCTTGCTGGAAATGACGGCAGCGCTCAGTTTCTCCATAAGATAAGGTGTGATCAAGGCTCAAAACTGGTCACATCCAGGATGCAGGGGAGCTGTGGGACAGCGTGAGACCTGAGGTCAATTTTAAATGTACAGAGCTGAGCCCAGCAAGGAGCAAAGGCTTTGCAAAGTCCAGCTGTGGCATGGCCGGGTCCTCACTTCCCTCGTGTACCAGCTCAGGGCTGACTTTGCATCACTGCTCTTAGGAGAAGGAATTCTGGTTTATACTGGTGTGGAGGAGACTTAAGCACTACCTGCAGTTTTTTTATATGGCCAAAATTCAGATGGGGTTAGTGTGGGACCACTGGATTCACTCAGCAGTGACAATTCTGGCTCCCACAGCCACCCAAGGACCTGTGCTGGACCCCTTCCTCCTTGGCATCGGTGGTGGGGATAGGGGCTTCCCCACCCTCCCCAAGCCCCCGACCCTGCCACTCTGCTGTGTGACATCCTGACCCTGTTCCCTCATCGGGCCAGTCCTGCCCCTTAACAGCACTACCAGCAATAAAGGTGCCTTAGTAACAAAGCCAATTCTGCCTTCGGGTTATTGTGGTTATATATCCTGCGCTGATGCTCAAAGGTCTCCCTGGGACCACGGTAACCTGTCTGTGGTAGAGAAAAGAAATTTCCCTCCTTAGGTCAGGTCCAAGGCTGGATCTTGCTTTCCTGAGCAAGTCTGGGCTCCTCTGTCCCATCTTGGTACCATCACATTACGTGGCCGTAAGCTTTTAAAAGCCCTCCAGAGGAAGAGATGGCAATACACACTGTTAATGTTTTTGTCTGGTGGTCAGGATGCTCACCTGGAGAAGGCTAAAAATGCCCATGGGGATGTGATCCTCCGCTCCAGCATTCAAAAGGCACATCTAAGCCACCTGGCACAGGCTGCGCTGGGAGGTGAGGGCATGCAGTGAAGCACAGTACCATGAAGATGAAGAAAATGCGCAACAATCCAGCAAGGAGAGCAGAAACAATGCTCAGTCCTCACATGGTGCAGAGAGCCCAGATCATGGTTCTCTGGCTCATCCTCAGTTTTGATGGAGGAGACTGAATCGGCTGTGCAGGATGGGGTCTGTGCCACTCTCATGCAGGTGAGTACAAGCCTTTGCTTTTTCTAAGAGGAAAAAGTAGATTTCATTTGAATAAGGGAGATCTCGGCCCCACCAGTCCATCCTTGTGGGAAGAGGCATGTGCGCCAGAGCTTGCCTTGCCTTGCCACTGTTCAATTTTGAGCAGGTGGTGCCCAGATCAGGGAGTACCTCAAAACATTTAGAGGAAATCAAGTTACCAGCTGTGGTTAATAGCTGGTAAATGTCTAATAATAACGGACACATTTTAACACATTTACAAATATGAGGCTCTTGCCTCCATGCCTAGAGAAGCGAGGTGCTGAGTGCTCCTGAGCCACAGAGCCCCTCAGCAGCACTTAGCTCAATGGCTTTATTGGCTTTTTTTGGACCACATATCCACTAAAGCCATGGGGAAAGCAACGTGGAGGAGGATGAGGAATACTGGGGCAGTTTTTTAAACATTTGAGATTATTCTTTTCCCCTAAGAAATTCAGTTTTGCAGAGAATAGAAGTGACATTTACTAAGTCTTTGTTTTTAATGACACAAATAGTTCCGATCTTTGGATATATGATACTGACCACCTCCCCTCCCCATCTCACCCCACAAATGCTGGATGATATTTCCTTTAAAACAATGATGTCTGTGGCTGTTTAACAAGTAACGTGCTTTGAGAGATGTGACTGTGTCCCTGAGCTTGGCCCACAGAAGGAACAGAAACATCCGCACTGACAGATGCAGCCAGCGCTATGCCCCACAGGAGAAACACATTTCATTGGCACATTTATTTGACTTACTACTCTATTTTGAACCACTAACGTAAGACAAAAGAAAAGAAAATCATTGGGGAGGGGGAGTCTGAAATGTTTTATTGAAATAAACAAAAGTTGTCTCAAAACAGCTTGACCTTTCCCTGTATTTTCCAGGGAAATACCATATTTAACTGGAAAAAATTAAATGGGGGGAGTTTCCTTTTCATGTTATTTTTCATATCAGTCCCTCTGCCCCTTCCTTCTCCTCTCCCATACCCATTCGCTCTGCCTCTCTCTTTGCACTCTCAGGCGCACGCTGGGGTTTTTAACAGGGCAACCCCAACAGGGGCTCTGCTGATGGAGTGATTATAAGCTCAGAATAAAATTCTCAAAATAAAACAAAAACCAAGGCCCATGATAGTTGCATGCAGCACCCATGAAGAGCTTTACCTCCTCCCACCTTGTGCATCCAGTGAAGTGAAGGTGCTTTCTAAAGCTGTGTCAGTGGAAGACATACTTAAGTGCTTAAATGCCTGTGGCAGGCTCGGGAGGAACCTTTTTTGAGATACATGAGGTGGGATGAGCGCAGACCCTGAGCAAAAACATACGTGAAACACCAGCTGCTGCAGCCCAAGATGCTCTGTGCCGGGAGTAGTTCCTCCAGCAGTATCACCCAGCCCACCCACAAGGACAGAGCTCCCATGGGAACAAGGATGATCTGTGAATCCAGCCAGCCACAGCCCCCAAAGCAAGGAATGAGCAAATTCATGGGGTCCGAAAGAGTTTTTAGCACAGGGAAATGCATGTGGGAAGTCGGAGCCCAGCAGAATGGGGCTGTGGTGATGACAGGCTTATCCAGCATCGGATGCAGCGGGCTGCAGCAGGGCCTCGGCGTTGGGCTCCTCGTGAGCCTGTCCCGGGGAGCAGCTTGTCATCACCCCAGGAACACGGCACAGCCTTGCTCCTCGCAGCCTGTGATGAATTGCAATATCCTAACAAGAACGCATCTCTTTCAGAGCTGTAACCAATATACAAGTCCATTGGCAGCAGATGTTATTAATGATGCCAATACATATTTTCTTATTAATCTTCCATACTAGGCTTGTGTCTATCTGGAAATGATTATCATTCATTTTCCTGACAAATCTATCAAGATCATTTATTACCGTTCAGCAAAGGATCTTCTTTTAAACAAAGATTAATAACATTGCATTTTATCTGGCTGGCTGAGCCAAAGGAAATGAAATTAACAATGAACCCTACAAACATGTCATCACTTTAATTTACCGGAAAATATTTTAAAATGTTATTTAAAAGAATATACGCTATGGTGGGCACAGTTTATTACAAAGGAGAGAAAGGAAATCGCATGCGTTTTAGCAGGGTGGAGAGTAAGTTAGCAGAGGGCAGCGTGTTGTCTCTGGTTCCCTGCTCTCGTTTTCTGGGACAGGGAGGGAGCAGCATCCCCAGCCTTGGCGAGCGCAGGCAGGCACCTGCCCAGGTGAATCGCAGCTGGAATTCACTCTTTCTGGGCTAATGTGGATCCTACCCAGGATGACAAGGTCTCACCCCTGAGGGGGCATTGCCCTCCCTGCATTCCCGAAGTGGGAAACTTCACAGGGTGAAGATCATGGAGAGCTGAGGGACAGGAGGGCACACGTGGGCTGAGAGGCCCAGCTCCCGTCTGCCTTTTTGGTCCCTACATGGTAAAGAAGTAAACTCATTAAATTGACATGGGTTAGTTTCCTTGCTTCTGCACTCTCTTCTTATTTTCCTTCGCCTTCATTTGAGTAAAATAATAATAAATATATACCAAAGAACACATCAATCTCCCTGCTCCTACTTTAACCACTAACAGTAATGCAAAAGCTTTATATCAACTTTGCCTTTGCATTGCTTTATTCATAACCATGAACTCACCTTTTGAGCCTCATTTCGGTGCATGTACCCCTCACCATGTCTCCGCAGGACTTTCCCCATGTGCGTGACCTTGGGCTCCAACATCTCTGGCAATGGGAAACCCAGTGCTCCCCTCCACAGCCCTGTGCCTGGAAGGTGTTGCTCCCCCACTCCCCACTACCACAGCTCACTTACCCCTTTCTCAGTGCCCAGGGCTTCCAACACCAGCAAATTACTCCTCTTCCTTGCCGTGGGGGAGAGGAGAACAATTCTGAATTATATAGTCAAGAAGCTTTTCTCCTACAGATAATAAAGTCAAGTTCTTACCTTCAGTAGATTCATCTTATCTTACCCTGATACCAGGTTGGGAGCAACGTTTTAAACCCCGGACAAAAGAAAATAACCCTGCTAACCTCAAGCTGTAGCAGTTTCAAAACTCCGACATATCAGCAAGAGGATTTCCAAGTGTGCATTTTTGTGTCTCTGCAGAGCAGCAAAAGCACACTCACTAAATTGGCTGTTTCTTAACTGTACATTCTATCGCTACATAACAAAGTCTTCTGGAGTTTTTTTTTAATTAAAAAGTCATCTATGTAGCACAGATCTTCAAAAATTTGTAAGAAATAGAAAAGCTGAATATACCCCAAAGCAGAGTTTGGTGTTTCTGTAGATTAAAAGATAATGAGTTAATAAGAGAAGCAAGTTGGCCCTCTGAGCTGGAGCTGCATCTCCAGTTATTCTGGGGACACTCTGTAGTTTGAGAAGTGGCCAGAGCTCAGGCTGCACATGTCTAGGCCACATATAGTGAAGTGGGACCAGACTCTGAGCTTCTAAAGGATCTAATCTTCTACTTTGACCTAGCATTTACTGGTAGGATTTGACTGAGCAGTAACTACAATGCATATGGCAGAGCATCCCTGCCTATTTCTTTATGAAACTGCCAGCTCAGCCATGTTTCTTTTAGCATAATTGTCAGTTTTGGCATAAAGACTGCAAGCCAAGTAAAAAACACAAGAGTTTCTGGCTAAGGTGCTCCAACAGCTAAATATTTATTACCTATAAAAAAAAGAAAAAAGGAGCTTCACCTTATTTCTAGTGTGACTGCATCTCTCCAGTTTTCAACTGCTGGATTACATCAAGCCTCTTCTGCTACATGCAGCAGTTGTCTGTTATGAGCTTATACCACATAAAAAAAAAAATCTTAGGCAGTGCACGCAGAGAAACAGGACTTTATCATCATGGAAAGGCAAGAAAGGGGTTAAAGTCAAAAGGAAGTGGCAGAGGACAAAATGCAGCAGATGCAAAAAAACCAAATTCAAGCCTCTCATCCCACAGTCCTGTATATGCATTTATTGGGGTAGATTTACTTTCCCCATTTCAGACTAATGCCAGCATAATGTGGGAGGTGTCACCCAACCTTCGTGAATCCCCAAAGCCAGGTATGAACAGTTTTTAGCTTGTTTGCCTTGAGCCGTAAGAGCATGTATATTGCTGTAGGCAACACAAGGAGCAATAGATGAAAAGTGATTTTTTTTAGCACAGGTAAAATGTTGGTGTCACAACAATTCGAGATTTCTGTGCAACCTCCTCTGAAGCAGGTGAGCAGGAGTGAAGAAGCCAATTGCTGAGCTGTCATCCCAATGCTGCATTGCTGCAATGACGATGAAGGCACCCTTCCACGCTGCAAAAGTCTGTGAGGAAACATCACTGCCTGTTTTTCAGAGAAGTGAAAGACGATGATTTCCTCATCACCCAAATGTAACCATCTCCCCAGTGGAAAGGGCAAATCCACTGGGAACATCAAAATAAAGATGTCCTTGTCGGAGAAATGCTCTGGGAGGAGTCTTTGTTGGTGTTGCCCATCATTGCCCCAAATTCCACTGCACACAACCCTGTCTTTTCCCAAGTGTATCCTAACCCTCAGAGTCACACATTTTCTCCACCTTTCTGCGACCCAATGAGTCTTGAAACTCCTACACGAGAGATGGAGAATGCTCCTGCCCCAGATCAGCCCCAGAACTTGGCACTCTTCATAGTCTGTTATAGGATTAAAGTCCTTCAAGGGAGCAGGGAAATCTGGACATCCAATGGCTCTTTAATTCCTGACCTGAGATCCCATATAAGACCTGAAGTTGTCTTCATGCCTTCCCTTCCTTATCTCAAATGCAATTTCCAACAGCTCTGTGTATCCATCTCGATCACAGTACTTGGGGGGATGTTATTTAAGCATGTACCATCTGGACAAATGCTAGCATCAAGGTATCAGTGTGCCATTCAAGCACAGCCCAAGATTTCATAAGCAAAAACTGAAATATCACACGGTGCAATATTATGGATAAGCTGTCCAAGCAAGACCAGATGGCACCACCATGCCGAGGACAACAAACAGAGATACTAAGTTGTCAGAGTACGAACCAAAGTCAGCCTGAGCTGCTGAGCCCATGCCATTTCTGTGCGCGATTCACAGGAGCGAGAAACAAGCTGTCCCAGAACATTGCAGAAATGTTCCTGGAGAGGGCACCTGAACAATGCTCTGTGAGCCACAGGGTGTCCCCCGAGGAGTCCTGGTGCCACCCCAGAGGGAGTGTGCACGAGTACGTAACAGTGCACGTGTATGCAAAACATTAGAGCAAGTGCACATGCAACACTCAGTTACTGCTCGGTGGTGTAGTCCCTCTGCTGGGCTACTAACAGGTTGGGTTACCAGCACTCTGGTCAGTGCTGGGATGGAGATCATCGGGGACAATTCCCCTCTCCCCTTTCTGGTTTGGACTAACACATCAGGCTTTATTTCTGGGATGGGGGAGCAAAGGAGCAGGGTAACCATTTTAAGAAATCCGTAATTTTTGCTGCATTTCTTCAAAGCAACAATGTTGTTCAAAACATTCAGCTGTGACTCGCTCCTGTAGCTTCCACAAAAGCAGCATTCAATTTAATATGTGAGACTCATAACCAATTCACGCAGTGTAATAGTTCACATCAGTTTGAAGACAAAAAATTCTGCTGGAAGCACAGGCAAGTAGCAGTGTCAATTTTTCATTAACCTACAGCCACTGTCTCTGTAGACTTACTGCTATAAGTAAGATTACTGTTATAATTTCTTCTGGTCCCTAAGGGGAGGGAAAAAAAAAAACTTCTCAAAACTTTTAAGGTCATTAAAAAACCCCACCTTTAAATTGGAGGTAGTTTCAGTTTACTTTCATATTTCAAAATCAAATCTTATCTCCAGTCTCACATCAAAGCAGAAATGTCAGTTGCTTTGTTTCTACATCTTCCATGAAAGAAGTTTCAGCTTATACATGAGCTGACTGCCAAGCAAATAGATTTTCTTGGGGAACAAAGGCAGCTTTTTTTGTTTGTTTTAAACATATGTAAATTGAGTCCCAGGAGCTGAGCTGCCTGTCACTTCAACCAGGTTGACACTCATGTCAGTCCAGATGGTTATTTCTGACTGACCTCCAGTCAGAACTGGACCCTTTTCTTTTTTTCACTTTTAAGCTCTACTTTCAGAATCACAGAAATACTTTGGTCCTCTGTCACAGTCACTGTGATGGTTCTGAAGTTCTGAAAAGCTTTTGGCAGGCAAGAGCAGTATCTGATGATACATGGCCACTATCAATGAAGAGTCAGGGCTGTACTCCTACTACTGGTGGTGTATGAAAGAGTGATGGCACCTGCTGGTTCATGGTCAAGATTATGGGGGACAGGGAAGAAACAGGAACGGATCGGTAAGAAAAGATTTTTTTTTTTTCTTTTTAAACAGGAGGGCACAATCAGATTTCTTTGTTCAGTACCAGGCATTTAAACAGGGGGGAGCTATTTTCCCTAAAGCCAGAAGGTAACAAAGAGGAGTACAGTCCCTTCACATCCTATCTTATATTACTCCCTTTTCTTTAAAATAGCAGATCAATGCAAAATTAAGAGCACTTAATGCTTGTAATTTACAAATGGCTTGAGTTATATCTCAACCTTCAGCACTTGTTTTGGGTGTAACACAGGTAGCACTGAGGGATGCATCACTTCAGAGGCTATGCATAAGCTGCAATTAAGGAAAATCTTCAAGTACACGAGAAACCTTGATTTTGATTGGCCAAGTTACCATAACTCACTGATAATTCAAATCACTCGAGTATTATTCAGTGTTTCCTCCTCCCTGCTTTTGTCATCTTTTGACAAGTTTACAAAGAAAAGAATGGAGCTGAGCTTAGCTGCACTACATCCAATATGCTGCCTACACAAACGCCAGAGAAGCTAAATGAACCCCAGAACATATGGCACTCTGCTGACAGAGCTCAGAAACTGGTTCTGCATGAGCAACAAGGAACATCTTGAAACGCACAAGACATATGTGTTTTAGGAAGAAGATTGAAGTGTTTCATAATAAAACAGGACAAAGTGAAATACAAGTGCTGTATAAAATTTTAATTAAAAACTGGTTTTACCCCTCAACGTGAATATACAATATGTTTCCCAGATGGATTTCATATTTAAGTGTTATCCAAACCAAAAACGTAAATGAGACAAATAAAGCCTTCAAAAATGGCACAGAGGCTAAAATGTATGTAAACACTAGATGACTGTGGTGAAAACAAGGCAGGCAGGGAAAGCAACCTCTTAGCAAATGTTTACTACTGGAGTACTGAATGAAACAGTTCACACAACTATAGGCTTAGTAACAACACAATTAGCTAAACATTCAAAAATTCAAGTCAGTGTTACAATACAAATATAAGCATTAGAATTCACCACCGTCCAGTGATGTAAATGGTACTTTTGTTACTTACAAGTTTCACAGGTTATTTTAGACACTGATAATTCGTGGTATACAAATGAGTAACTCATGGCATGCCGTGCATCAAACCGCTCTCAAAGTCCATCCCCGCCTTCAGCCTCCCACCCCCACTTTGTGTGAAGCTCTGTTCATGCAATGGCATCAGCTCTACAGGGTTACGCAAATGCCTGACCACAGAACAAAATGTTTGTGCTGCATCCTCAGGATCAGTAAATTCTTATGAACCAAGAGGGACATTGTTTTGCAACAGCAAACTCCTTTCCCCGAAGAGGTGAGAAGAAGGCTCAGATCACTGCTTCTCAGACTGCAGAGAGTGCTCTGCTAGGTCAGAAGCAATCACCCAGAATTGAATGGAAAGACACAAGAAAAAACGCAGTCTCCACATTGATCAAGCAAAGAGAAAGATTACAGTTCCTCCATGTTGCCACCCAGACAAATTATCACTGTACTTCAGAGAATTTCTCACTGAAGACAAACAGGGAACAAACTGGCAAATGTTTTTGGCAAGGCAACATTATTAACAAAAGGAGCTCTAGCCTCATCTTTTAAGGGTTTTAGTTGATGATGCTTTGAATTCCCTGGACAAATCAGTAGAAACCAACTCAATCAACGGGGCTTGTGCTTAATAGTTCACTGGGTAATAGCAACAGGAATATTATGCGTCCTTGATCGCTTCCCACAACACTGGTTTATTTGTCGAAAGGAAATGGGCAAAGACTGGTTCCCTGCTGCTACCAGAGACCATCACCTAAACCAGCCGTCATTTCTGTCAGTGAGGTAGCTCATAAACACCATGCACCGAAGTGCTGTTCTCCTTAGCTTCAATTGTTTTTTCTGGAATCAAGAAGCTAAGTTGCATTTGAAAGTTGATTTGAAATTTTCCCCAAATTCCTTGACTACTAAACAAATCTCTTGAAGTAATTAACATCACGGTAAGCCTTCCTATGACCCAGAGACTGCATATCACAAGATTTACACAGTTAAATGACCACTGCTAAAAGGCTAAAAAACTTGCTGCATAGTTCAGTGCTTTAGAAAACAAGCTTAAAAATTAGGAAGAGCAGAATCATATAATAAGCTATTCCTTGTACACACTCTGAAAAGGCAGAGATTCCTTCCAGCTTACTTTCTCTGACAAACCTAGGGCACACCACAGAAACTTTTGCCACTGTCAAGTTGCACAAACCATTGCACCCCTTGCTCCTGGGGAAAGGGTGAGAACAAATGATATGACAGGTGTTAATAGTGCTGATTATTACACAGAGCAGAAAGTACCACGACATCAGGATGAAGAAAAAAATCAGTATTAAAAAAAAAAATATCAAGAGAGCAATCAATATGAGTACGATGAACCCAGATCTTACAGAAGACAGAAGTTGCATAGGATACCTACTGTAAAGATTAGCTCCTAAAAGCACATGTAGTAAAGAAGTTCATTATTTTTTTCACCTGTCTCTTAGATTTAATACGTTTCTATCTTGATAAGATTAAGACTTGCTTTATAATTATCTGATTAATCATAACAAACCTAGGAAAATTAAAATAAAGCCTTTTTAGTAACCTGGAGATGAGATGGGACTTTTTAGTCAGGCTTCCACAAAATAATTTCTGTAACATTCATCTCAGGATCCCAAAGCACTTCAGAGTCATCTAATTAAGCTTCAACAGAGCACAAACTCCCCATTTTACAGCTGAGGTAACAATGAGAGGGAGTTTGGAACAGACTATTTAATACTGAGCAGAACTAAATGTTCTGTTATTTTACCCAAAAAATAGATTACCAACACTTACAAGATTTCTTTCTCCCCTCACTGTTCTGGCAGCCTCCTAAGTAATAGTAAAATCCAAATATGTGATGCACAATCTAAATCATCTCATCATCTTCCAAGCTACTCAGATTTGGGGTACAAACACAGCTGCCCACCTATTTTTACAAAGCTGCTCCCAACTTTTCCCATTACTCTAGCCTTCCCTATGCCTGTTATCCCTAGTGGACCAATTTAAGCTTCCTTTCTTCTACTTGAAAACTTAGATAAAGCAAATCATTAAAGAGTTTGACATTTTTGCCTTTAATCCACAACAGGTCAATGACACTGATTCCCAAAGCAACTACTACTCAGCAAAGGATTTGCATTTCTACTGATCACAGGCAGGTAGTTTGTCTAAAGTCACCCAAAGATCCTAAACTATACCAAGTTACTTGCAGGAAGGAGGGAAGGGAGCAAGTAGGAAGTAGACTCTGTCTTATTAAAAAGGAAGTGATTAAAAAATTGCACTGAATGAGAACTACAAGCAACACTGGATGCTGAACAGCATTTGGTGAGAATACTCATGGGTTATAACAACTTGGGGAGGGCAAGAGAAAGAGACAGGCTACAGAAAAACACTGATTTGCTCTTAATCTAGCCCATTATTTCTAGATTTGAGTAGGCAGTCTTCCTTTAGGAGGTAAAATAATGGGGGTGGAATTATACCATCCCACTGTCACTAACAGACCACTTTGTGGATGGCAAAAGATAAGGAATGAGCATAGAAAATGCTATTTAAAGCTCCACTCAGGAATCTAGAAATTTGCATTTGATAGAAGGGATTTAAATTGCATTAGAAGGCAAGGTGCACTAAACAATTACAGTTTATTACTATGTTGGTTCACTGCCTGAACCTATACTTATCACATACTGCAGGAGCAAAGGAGCAGCAGTGCTCGGTGCACTTGAGCTGTCTGCATATTAATAGGAGGGTTAGCTGAGCAAACAGGGAAGGGGCCAAAAGCTTCTGAAAACAAAGTGGTCTGCAGATTTTATGGACAGATTGGAGTAATTTTGGTCTTAAGTCACATTTCATAGAAAAGTTCCCCATTAACCAAACTGGTTTTCCAGCACAGTGTTTGGAAGAGAACACTCTTTGCTGTATCACAGCATATAAACTGTGGAACGAGTCTGACCCAAGAAACACAGATCCTGCAGCAGCTGGTTCAGAAAGACATTATACACACCATCTCCCCTAGCAGCTGCAGCAGGGCCAGAGACACTCATCGTCTATCTGCTTTACTTGCCGTTATACCACATACAAAGGTTACAGTGAGAATATTCATACTGGTCAAAATCTAATATATAACACTTTTTTTAACCTTCCCATCTAGTTTTCACCTTTGATGAAAAATATTTCATCTTTGATGGAAAAACAAAGGTTGCCATATTACCATATGCTTCCTTTCTTTAGCCAAGGGAATTAACCAGATACACCCCAGTCACTCCTCTGGACCCCTCAAAACATTACCCTGTTTTTTCACAGTAGCCTTCAACCTTCCTGAAAACTGTGCAATACCACGAGAAGAATTGTAAATCTTAAGGTTCAAACACATACAGAAAACTGCAGCAACCTTCAGATTTCAGTAGATTCATTTTAAACCAAAAGCTTGGCAAATATCTCTCAGAATGTGCCTTGCCTATTTACGATCCATTTGAACATACCTACTTTTGTGAGCAGCAAGGAGAAAGTAACTATTCCTTTACTGACTAATACGGGATCACAGGAACAGACTAATGAATGAATACCAGGTACCAGCAGCACAATACTCCATGGCCACTGTGCCTTCAGTAGCACAGCTTGGGTAGTTTTACTTTTCACTTCTGCAAAAAGAAGTGTACTACTGCTTCGTAGAGTGACTCAACATTTACCCCTAGCATAAGACTGTGAAACTAATGCCCTTTGAAATCACTGATGTGCTAAACGGCATCAGGGACAGGAAGTTATCAGTGTTAATCCACTTCAACTGGTTTAACAGTTACAGGGAATAGAAATGTCTACAAGCGAGACACTTCCTCTGAGAGTCCCCTTTCCTGAAAGAAGCAGCACACAGCCTTTCAACGTGCTTTCCCACTAGCATAATTGCTCACCAACTGCTTTCTCAAATCAATTATGTTGTCTCAGCACTAAAGGATAGAAGGCAGAGTAGACCAAGTTTTTGTTTATCTAGGCATGCTGGCAGGTTACAGTCATATGTTCTGCCATCTGTACTGCTAGCTTTATCCTTTATCCAATCATAACAGGTAAAATGGCATTGGTGTAACTGAATCTGTTCGCTCAGTCAGGGAAGGAGCCAGAACAGGCATTTGTTTTTTCCCCCCATTCTGAAAGGAAGCAGGAGATGGACACTCTTGCCCTTTTAAAACATTCTGCTTTTCAATGGATGGGCAATTTGCCCTGGTCTGCTAATGTGGGATCTGTTCAATGCAAGGCTGAAAAGGTTCCATCCCTGGGGAAAGCATCGAACTGCTGATGAACATTTGGTGGCCTTTAGCAAAAACTATGCGATTTCTGCCAACAGGATCCCAGCAGACTGGGAAGGACAGGCTCCAAATTAGGTGGGATTGTGATGCAGGAACTTCAGAAGGCCTGTACAGGGTATATGAGGAGCTTGCTGACTAGCTCCAGTCTTTTCCTCCCCACACTCCTTTATTATTATTTTTTTTTTAAATTACAAGTATACTGGCAAATGTCATGGCTGCATTCAAGAGAACCTGGAAACTTCTAAATGCATAGGGTGTGTGAAGATGACCTTTCTTCTGATACAAAGGCTGCTGTGCTGGGTGGTTTTCTTTTAAAATTTGACAGTATTAAAAAAAACTAGTGACTAAAGGTGCTTGAAAACACTTTGAAAGCATGTTTATAGGTTGGTATCAGAATTTCTACCCATCTCAAAAATAAACAATAAAGACAATCTTCTAGAAAACAAGTCCCTTTGTCCCAGATGGGATGCTTTTACATTAACACTAACATTCACCTTCCTCTTTAGACCCCATCTCTGAACACAAGGACATACTGCTTCTTCAGTCAATTCTGTTTACGTTACTAAATAGATTTAATTATTTAATAAGAATTGGCTGCAGCTGAAACCTGAGTTGACGTCAGACAGGAATGTCCAGCAGACCTATTAGTCTTCAAATGACTATCTTTTCATAGTTTCAAAGGAGCAACATCATCTTGATTAACTGTGGAAAGGCTTAGTTGCTGTTAGGTTTTGGGGCAGGGGGCAGAGGGATGTTAATAGTTTCCTTTTGGCAACCCAGGACAAAACTCCTTTTCTCCAAACCCCTGCCCAATCATAATTAAAAAACCTTAAAAATAGAGTACAAATATTTGTTACATAAAAATAGGTTTCGTTACAAATATGAACATTGTTTACTGTGTATTTCCAGCAGAATTGATATCAGGAATGCGTTTTTTGGTCTGAAACAGTGCCAGAAGCTTTTTGGTACATGTTTCTGTATATTTTCTCGAGACTCTCTTCAAAGATCACTCTGTGAGGCTTCTCTTTGTATACAGCTGCACGACTAGACCCATATTCACCCTTATCCAAGTGAACAGTAGTGCTTTGCTGCACTGGTGAGCTGTCAACAGAAAGAAGATAGGAAATGATCAAATCAAGATAAGGAAGATGAATCAGAAGCACAAAATCAGCAGAAATCCAAATGTAGAGCTCGCTAATCACAGATTGTCTTTCACAAATTGATCAAAAAACTGCACTGCAGCTACTTCTAAGAAATGGGAGCCTATATTTCATTCACATAAATTCTCCCCCACTTATCAGAGTTCACTTGATAATACCTCCCAAATAGAAAGAGAATTAATTTTCAAAGAGCATGCAGTAATTTTGCTGTATTTTAACAGGCAGTGCGACTAAGCACGAAGCCTATGCAAGAGCAGCACAGTAGGATTTTTGTGTCCTTTGAAGGTCACAATGTAACCACAAGCAGCTATTTCAATATGAAGACAATCTATCAGAGGTATATTAAATTACTGTGTTTGCTGCTGTAAAGTGCTCTATCGGAAGCATCTTGGATTAAGTATTCTACCAAATACATTATGATATAGTGGCAATCGAGTGTTCCTTCTCCACCCCATCTTCTGTGTCACTGTTTTAATACTAAACACAAATACAGTCTCATTTTTCAGTTGCTTTGAGAAATTATTTCCTAGATCTATGAAGTGAAATTTATTCTCTGAAAATCATTATGAAACACTGACAAATCTGAAGTATGTCTAGCTAAACTTCATGACTTCTCTTGAAACTTTCAAAACAAAGGCTTGTGCCGTGTGATGAAATGAGCCATTTTCCTGTAATAAAACATGAAAAAAGTAGCTCAAAAATCATAAGCAAAAAATGACTACTGAGGTGACATTTTTCACATTTGCTCAGATATTTAGGTACTTAAGACACTTAAAAATCAGGACTGAGTTATCTTCAGCCTTTCAAGAATGTTCTTAGTCTGGGAAATGAAACTGGAAATGTGAAGCTTACAGTGACCATCTCCACTTTGGAAATGGATTACATTTCACAGAAAAGCTTTACATTTTCTTATATACATACAAGTTAATATCAATAAAAATCTGTCACAAAATTGAAAGAAACCTTATGTTAAAGGACTCACAAATACATTTCTAGGTAGCTGCATCAAAACAGGTTTTCACTTTAAGAAAGGAAAATGGTGAGGGAAGAAGAGGAAGATGTAGGCTCTGTTTTCTAAATTCACATTTCTAAGCTTCCACTCTCCCATGGAAAACAAAACCAGGAATAACTGTTGCTTTTAGATTTCTTGCATTCAAATATCACAGTGATGCCAATCTATACAACATAAAAAATCAACAAGGAGATCTTTATGTGGCTCCAATATTAAAAAAGGAGGAAGGCCACATTCACACTTTTTCAAAAAAGCTACAACATTGAAAGTCAGTCAACAGCATGAAGAAAACTTAAACCCTTTTGTCATCCTAGAGAGGGTGAACTATGCTTCACAATTTGGACACAAAGAAACCAACCTACCAAACAGTAAAATCAATAGAAAAGTTACACAGACCTGTCTTAAAAGTAGACAAGTCAATGCCCTGGGGACCCATCAACAACTGAAGTTTCACCTCCTCCTTTCTGCAGTTTGTGGTACCTCACTTCTGATGGAGAATTCTCAGGCCACTAAATAAGCACAGCATCAGGAGCAGCACTTGTAACTCTACAACAAAGAGCTCTGACACTCTTTTCTTTGGAATTCACTTCCTGCAGCCAGCCTTGTGCTCACCTTTTCTTCTACAGAAAGCTTCATCTACATACAGACACTCAAAATCCAACCACTTTAACTGCA
>VZTO01011095.1:197059-217549 GCA_013400615.1 Syrrhaptes paradoxus
CCCGAGCTAAGCAATATGGGAATTACACTCACAAATCATATTAACAGCAGGATTTCTGCACGCAACTCCCTGCTCTGAAATACCTGTCATATGCTTTTGTTCCCTCATACATCTCCTTTAAGAGTCCCAGAAGTTCTTTTCTGAGTGAATCATATACTAAATATTTCACAAAACATGGACCTTTTCCTTACTCCCAGTGGTTTTCAATCATCTACTTTACTGCCAACATTTGGTCGACAGTACCATGTCCTTCTATGAACTCTGCCTCTGTCCTTGTATCCTGTTGATGAGCACTGTGGCAAACACTCAGCAATCAGACTGTCCACAAGTTCTTTTATGTCTCACCTTTCAGTGAAGGGGACTTGTGCTGCTGGCCTCTAAACCCAAGGAGCATTCCTCTCCCAACCTGAGTGCAACATTTCATATCCCATCACTTCGTGATTCTGTAGTATTAGGTTTTGTTTTTGCTTTTTTTCATGGTCTGCAGTTTCAGCATCAATCTCAAAGTCCCAAAGCTGCCTCAAAACAAAAACTTGCACTTTCCCTCTCACAAACACATCCTACACCATTTAATTGCAGCAGCTGTCAGGACAAAGGATAAGGGAGCAAAAACCCTACACACAGAATACAGGAGTGAGCACAGGTATAAAAATACTAACAACTTCAGTAGCGACTTCACATACACATGAAAACCTAAGACTAACTAGATCCCTTGCAGAGAGGTGACTACAAACTACAGGAATTTTTAAAAAAGCCTACAAATCTCAATGTTTTAGAGCTTACTAATTGCAAGTAGAAGTTCACTGTGACTCCCATGTTGAATACCCTCCTTTCAGGGGCATACAGTGGTGGTTCAAGAAGCCTTTGTTACAAAATATTGCACCACATTTAATTATCAAAATAAAGCCTTTTTTTCCTAATGTCAAAACCTCTCAAATTTAGCACCACAGTTCTATGACTTCTCTCTTAATATAAAGAAAAATAGAATAGCCATCCAACCCAACAAATGTTTTACATTAGTGTCTTTCCTCCAAATACCCAAAACGTTCTACAAAATAGTGTGCGCATACACAGAGAACATCAATATTGATAACTTCTACTACAGAAGTTGGAAAAATCAATTCAATTGGTGTCTTCTACGTCAAATATTTGAATGAAACCCTAGTCATATATGTGAGGAGTTCACAGAACAATTAACCTACATAAACCAGGTTTTCAAGATCTTAGGTTTTCAAGATGTCTTCTGAAATATGTCATGCTGAATCACTAAACCATAATATATATATTTCCTGTGGTTTTTAAGAGGCTTCTCTTTTCCATATACATGTTTTGGAAAAAAAAACCTCAACAAAACAGCAAAACAGCCCCAAACCATATTACTAAATAAACTTAAATTCATTTTTACACTCTCATAGCTTTAAGAAAACATAACCAATTGGTTATTTTTAAAGTGACATTTGCTCTCTGGTTGATAAAATCCAAAACCTACTGCCCAAAGATCATTTTTATGACTGAGTCCAGTTTCAAAATCAGTGTTTTATGAAGACTATACTGACACAGTGCTAAACAGCATGAAAGGCATAATGATATTTGACTGTATTTTCCTTTTAGGTGAAAAAGCTTGGTAAGACTGACTCCTACAGAAGCCTTTTCCCAGTGCAATATATTACATAGCTCAAAATAGGAAGAGAAATTTTTAGCTAAGTTTAAAGGACAATATCATGAGCATGACTGTTCTGTCTTGGTCAGAGAAAAACTCCATACCTGCTCTGCAGCTCACTCATGGATAAGGGCGCTTTATGCGAAGATTCTTTTGTCTTAGTCAAGTCTCCCTTTGATGAGTTACTCTCATCCTAAAAAAAAAAATAATTCTCATTACCTTGGTTTCTGATTACAATGATCTCATTTCAAAAATACTTTCTTTCCATTTAGCAGAAGACTATTAAAGTGCTTACATTTCTTGGGGGAGAAAGGGACAAAGTGTAATGAGCCAAATGCCATTTATGAACACTTTTAATTAAGTTTAGTACATCTCAGCTAATAATTTTCAGGTAATAAACTGGAAAGAATTTCTAGACAGTGTAGATTTAAAGAACTATGCAGACAGCACACAAGCTTCAATAATCCCCAACAAACTGCTGGTTAAATGCTATCAAATCTACTGCTCACTGTCTTACTTTTGTTTCTTGCAGAAGAGGGGAAAAAAGAACTTAAAACTTATTATTTATTAGCTTTTATAATGAGCGATCATTATCCATTCAATGCATTTGACCAGACAGAAGCATCCTACACATCTGACTATTTTGATTCCATATATAGGGCTGAGAACATGCTTACCCAACTTTAAAAAACACCTATGATACACTTAATGATACTTCAGTGGTATTCTTAGAAGTTGCTAGAAAGCAGTCTTACCTTCCAAATGCTATCTAGACATTAATTAACCCATATTTGCCCTCTGAGGTAAGTAAGAAACAAAACACCTCATGGGAAGGGAGCCAGTTGCTCACCTGAGACAGGATGGTAAAAATCCCACCACACACAACCACGTTCACTCTGCTCTGATGAGCAAAGACACTACTTAAGAGGTGAAATTAAATGATACTTTTAGCAGAAGCCAATTTCTGTAAGGATTAGTAAACAAAACAATCTTTCATGGTATAGAAGAAATAACTGGAAAAAAAAAAAGACTGCAGTAAAAATAATCACGCTTGCTGATAACACAAAACTGGGATAAAAGACAATAAATACAGTGGTAGATGGCAGTAAGATGCAGAGCTAGCTGAATGGCAGGCATACGGGTGAGGAAAAACCTAACACAATTGATTGTGGTGAAATACAAGGTAATAAGTGTGTTTGTAAACAGGAAAACTCTCTTCCTTCAGCAGTCACAGAGTACAAAGCACTGAAGAGGAAATGGGGTACAGCGGTAAATAAAACTCTGCAGCATTTGCCAGAGGCAGGTTATGTTCTGGAAAGCAAAAAAATATGGAAACATTACTATACTCTCCGAATGTCATAGCAGAAAGCTACAGCAGACACCCTAAGGAATGTACAGCAGAGCTCCAGTCACACTATTTTTACAGAGCACTATGGAAACAAAATTTTGGAAAACACAGCTGGATGCTTCTGGGAACAGTTATTTAGCATGAGGCTCTTTGGAAGGAAACAGAGTAACAGATACTTTTTAACCTTTCAAAGTTTGGAAGAGGATGCAGACTGGAGTCACAATCTTTTCACCACATTGCCAGTGCACTCGCTTTGCCATTCCCTCACTTTCAGGGTGACCCATTTACCTCATCCATCCGCTGCCTAACAACGCAGCCTCAATTCTGGGACATCTGAGGAAGCCCAACCAATCCTGGTGTATTTTACAGTACTCACTGCAAGTAGACATGATTCTTTTTAAGCAGGTCAGCTGCTGTTAGCACAGCTTTCACAAGTTAGCTGTACTTGATTATCAAACACTGTGAGACTTCTCTGTAACATCCTCCCATTTCTTTTGCTCAGTGGAAGGAAATGGAGTGAGAAAATGGTCCTTTTCCAGCACTGTTCTGACTGGGTTGCTAATGAGGGCTCAAAAGTCTAACCCAATACCCTGATACCTGGATTTCTTAGGACAGAAACATGAGGTTTTCCAGGAGGAGAGGAACAGAAAAGATTCATTTCTGATTAAACCCTGTGAGTATTCAGCAAGTGTTTGATGCTGGAAGTGCCAAGCGAGCTAAACCCAGCAAATTGCCTGAATCAGAACTGACAAGCTGTGACAAATGATCTAGAAACAATAAGCTAGCTCGATCATAGTCTCTTAGAAACACAAAATGATCTAGAACTCGACACAGAACTTTCTAGAGCTTGAACATACTCTAGAACTTTGTCTAGAACCCAATCTAGAACTTCCATGTGATCTAGAACTTTCAAGAAGGGAAGGCCTTGGGCTGTCTCAAACATCTTGGTTGTAAAAAGGCAATTGGCAAGAATCCTTGATGATAAGAAAACGCCAAGAACACACCAAAGGCTTTACTCCCCTTGAAAGCACCATGCTTCAAGAAACTAACACCATGCCTGCAAATTTGTATGCATTTGTGCAATACTGCAGTAACAAGTGGATACCAACATATGTGTAAGTCATTCTAGCGTAGAATGTTTTAAATTATATAAGTAAAATAAGAAAATATGAAGAAAATTATTGAATTCTCCTTTACCCATTATTATATTTAATAGTCTTTATGGAGAGACTAGCCATCCATCTCTCCTAACAAATTGGTAAATCTTTTATCATAAAGTCATGGTCTACTGTTCAAGAAAAGTAGTCAAGGACCACTGGAGACAGTTCAGGCTGTGCAAACTTTCATTACATGTAGGTGTTGGACCATCATGAGATTCAATTTGTTATCTTAAGTTCATTGAAACATCAGAGAAGCATTTGACATAATTTGTACCTATTTTAGAGTGTCTGAAACACAGAAAAATGTGATGGGCATCTTCTATTTGAGAGGCAACAGCTCACAAGACCATAACATTTGTATACAGTCTCAGGGAGGTACAGCATGAACTAGATCAAACAGCCTTAGCATGTGTGAGAAAAAGTTTTCACAGTTTAAAACAAAAAGCACAACAACTAAGCTAAAAATTAAGATTGAACAGAAATGAGAAAATAAGCAGATTAAAAAGAGCATATGGGCAATACAAGGAGCTACCCAGGATGGCTAAATATGTGGAAATAAATAAATCAATCAAAACTTCAGAGCTAAGACACATGTTATTCAGTACATCTTGCAGCAACAGATTGAGACAACAACCTTCACTTCTGCCCCAGCCATCTGCCAGGGGTTTACTGCAGTTAGTGGAGTCACCCCACCCCAGCCAGCACAGCTCTTATGCCGGTGTATTAGCGTTACGATGGCCATTGCTGTGTTGAAGTGTGAGGTGGGGAGGCCAGGGCTCTCACACTGCTTATCATGCTTCCCACTGATACAGTAAACTGTGTCAGAGGGAAAAGGTGGACAGCTGGGGACAGTAGTAACTTAAAATTGCAGCAACATTCAAAAGCAGATTTCTGTAAAGACTCCTTTTTTGAAGAGAAGAAACTGAAGCAAAAAAAGATGTATTTTTCCACCTTGGAAGATTCATGTCTCTAACAGAAATAATTTCATCAGAGTTCCTAATCTTTATCTTACCTATGTCTCATCCTTAACATCCTTTTACCTTACCTTTCTTTTACCTCACCTCACACTTAGGACCCTAGGTTCTTTGCAGATGAACAACCTTGTTATTCAGTTTTGCTTTGGTCAGGGAGATCCTGTGCCACAATTGGGTTTCTCAAAATTGCAAGAGCAAAAATTTTTATCTGTCCAAAGCCACACTTCAAAATTCCATCAGACTCAAGGACAACATACTGTGATCTCAGGCATAATCTTATTAGATAAAAAGTTCTATTCATCCATTCCCCATTAAGGGAAAAAAAGCACACATCTGAAGAATAATATTAGCTCTACAAACAGCTGGACACAAGCAGCTGCTGGTGTGCAGCTGCACAACATGTAAAGCCTTGATGTTCTACATATCTGTAACATATTTTTCACTTAAATTGGAAGTGGAGAACCAGATATAAAAAACCCCGTAACTGTCCTCAATACCCTGTGAGAGGGTTACCTCTACCAGCTGTCCATGAAGGCTACACATAATGAAGCTACTGAAATCAGTGTGAAACAGTTCAGCTTGTAAGAGGGTAAATTTAGACTAGACATTAGGAAGAAATTTTTCACTGTGAGGGTGGTGAGACACTGGAACAGGTTGCCCAGAGAAGCTGTGGATGCCCCATCCCTGGAGGTGTTCAAGGTCAGGTTGGATGAGGCTTTGAGCAACCTGGGCTAGTGGGAGGTGTCCCTGCCCATGGCAGGGGGGTTGGAACTAGGTGATCTTTAAGGTCCTTTCCAACCCAAACCATTCTATGATTCTATGATTCTATATACTGAATCCATATTTCTACAATCAAGGCTGCCTCAAAGGACAACATTATAATAAATCTAAGACTATAGGCACGGTTCTTTTCCTCAGCCATCTTGGAGAAAAGAAAGGATTTACTTTGCAGTCAAACTTACAAATATTAGGCGCTGTCTAGCACTGTGTGTCCTTAAAATATTTTTCACTCTTTTATGGATCTCATCTCCATTTGCTGGTGAAGGCCAACCGGTGCTAAATCTGCAAGAGGAAGAGGAAAAACAAACAGAAGAAATATTTTCTTGTTGAAAAGTTCAAACATGCTTTCGACTTTTTTTTTTTTTTTTTTAAAATTACGAAGCACGCATTACTTCCTTTTATTTGGAACATACACAATGTTTAGATTTGGTTCTTTTTCTCCTCTAGGGTACAAGTAGAGAAACATTTCAAATCAATGCATAAATGATAAGCATCCACAATACCAACAGAAGAAGCAAAACATAGGAAATGTTGATGATTTTGTAACTAGAGTAATATTTCCGTAATGTTTGTATTGTCTCTACAGAATAGAAAAGTTATACAGTTATTCTGCTCCCAGTGATCACGGTTCTTTTTCCTCTTCTTAAAGGAAACATTATACACATGGAATTCTTTTCACTGAAATAAATCAACAGGACGATAACCCCAATGTGTGCAAATTGGAAAGCCCATGGAGTTAAAACACTGAAAATTCACAATCTTTCTAAAAAAGAAAATAAAAAAAGATCAACATAAGGAAAGAACTAGTTGGGAAAAGTTATGAAATGTTTACTTACACAATCTCATCACAGAGGATAGAAACAGGGCACTAAATCAAGATAGTCCATCTTCATTTCAATGTTTCCTACCCTCTGAGAACCTGACTTTGCACCAAGAAAATAAAAACTCATGATATGGTACCATACTAATATGATTACGGGTCACCAGACAAGCTGCGAGCTGGCAGGCCATACTGTTGCAACTTCAGCTAATGGAACAACAGCCAACAGCAGTGGAGGGCTGCCCATACTCGGGGTGGAACAGGAGCACAAGAAACAGCAACACGCTTTCATAGTTGGCTTCACAAATTTGACACAGTGGGGAAACATCATGACTCTGAACCCTGAGATTCTACACGGAGCTCTGGATGGCTTTGTGGGGCTGAGACTGCAAGCCCTTCTGCCCTCTGCTCTCCAAGTTATCACATTCCCTGTGCTATTCAGTCTATCACTCTGAAATCCCCAACCTGATCGTGCCTGGATTAGCTCACCTTCATCAAACCTCCAGAAATTTCAATATAGCTAAAGAACTCCTAAAGTACAGCTCCTTCCAAAAAGAACAAACCAAGTACACATAGAAGGCTTCAGTTCAAAACAAGGAACTTGGCAATGTTAAAATTAATGGAATCAGGATCCTGAAAATGGGAAGTGCCAGGCTGCCAGGAAGGTTACAGGTAGGGCTGGGAGCACTCTACAATCTTTTGGATCATTCCTTCTATTACCAGAGAGAGATACAAATATAAGTGACCACTTCTCTGCTTTTGAGTAACTTCTGTTTTCTTGGATTCACTTATTATTGCTTACCTTTCCAAAATCTCTCTCTGTTCTAAAGAGACACAATATTTTCAGCCTATTTATGAGTTTCCTAAAATCAAAACATCTATTCCTGAATGCTTCTATTTTTCTTCAAGAAAAGGTGCCAAGAAATGACACAGTATTGGAAGAATGAATCATACAATCTATAGGGGGATGTATTTTCCATATTTCTAATGACACTTAACATTGTTTATCTTTGGATCATTACAGGCAAGAATTTTGACAAAGCTGGCTATAACATTCGTATTAGCATCCTGAACATTTACAATTAATTTCATACCCAACAGCATGTATGGCAAATCCATACTGTTCAGTTCTTTTGCATACCAGAACTTAACGATCTGTTGCATTAAAAGACCTCATATAACTTTTCTTAAAAGAAAGCACAATGGTTTGAGAATTTTGCTAGGGGAGGAAAGCATTGTCTGTAAAGAAACAGAAGTCTGTGTCCCTTAAGCAGACAGGAACATTCATTTCCCTAACACAGTCAAACCTGTTTGATATACTGCATTACAATGCATGCCCTCTGCCACTAGGAGTGAAAAAACACTTTTTTTTTTTTTTTAAAAGAAGAGGGGTAACGGAAGAGGGCTGGAGTGGTACTACCATCTTATTACTTCCTATCAGCATTTACAAACATTTACTAATACTAAAAAACATGTTTAAAAATGTGCATCCTAGATGCAGTAAGAGTGAGTCATTCCCCATTTGACAAATAAAAGATAGACCCATGAAGTCATGGCATTTTCTCTGCTTTATACTGCAGCTGCTGTTCTTCCAACATCCTGTTTGCTGGCACTGAGAAGAGAGGTTGGAACAGACTGCCTTTTGGAAATAAATTTTATGAAATTCGAATGTAAGATTTCAGATCATTGTTATTAATCTTAAATTTACAAATATCTTTGAAGATAAATGTATTTACTATTGGAAAAAAGAAAACCAAGCTTACTTTTGTATTTATTTAGAAAATACATGGCTATGTCTGCAAAAAGAAGAAAAAGATTCAAGCAGTTAATTCAAGAACTATTAGATTTCTTTCTTCAGGTGATTTTATTGATCAATCCACTAGTGTGCGCTGTGGTATAAGAAATGTTAGCCACTCACATGTACCCCAAACTTAATTAAAAAAATTAAAAAAAAAAACCCCAAACCTAAAGTGTGATTAAAAACCAGCATCAGCTTAGTCTTAATTAGTTTTTCTAGTATTGTTATTGTCTAATTTTAGTAAGAATGATAAAGTCTAATCCACATTTTAAGTCAATGTTAATATTTACACCAATCAAAACTCAAACTAAAATAAAATCATGCCTGAAATGTAACAATCATAATCAGAAGTGAAACCTTTTTATGCTAGTCTAACTCTCCTATTGGAAATATTTTATAAAATAGGCTTTAGAGCACAGCTTCTTAAAGTATAAATAAAGGGATTCCATTTGCTCAAAATCACCAATGAGTTTTTAAAAGGACTAGCTACTTATTTACGTGATTAAGGTGTCACTATCATATTGCAATTTTGAAAGGAAAGTCATTTCATTTCAATGACTGTTTGTCCTGATAAACGAAATAAACTTCTACAGCTGTATTCTTTGTCATACTTTCAATTTTCCCTGGGACTTGCAAACATTCTGCAGTTACATCAGTTTAAATTGTTTATTGATTCCAATAGATTGTATAAACACTTTGGAAATATAGCTCAGTGACCTAGAAAAAGCCAGATCAATCAGAGAACTTCTCAAGATTAATTTCAAAGATGTTGTGTCGAGTACGATCAAGGAAACAGAACCATTTTCCCTTGTAATGTGACTAAAGGCATTTATTTTCTTTTATGAGATAAGGATTTTTTTAAGGTCATGCAGACAACATCTACCTTGATAAAAAGAAAAAAAAAAAAGAAGCCAAGCAGACAGTCTGGATCTTGTGCTAAAGATTAAAGTTATTTTCATGTATAATTTTATCCATTAGGATGAAATACTCCATTAGAAATACAAACAGCATACATGCACCCATGTGCTCTAGTCGCACAGCAGCTTGCAAACTTGAGAGCTGTAATAAATAGGAATTTTCAAATGTCAGACAATCCAATCACCCACTTGCACATAGCAAAAATGTTAATATCACATTTCATATCAGCAGAATTAATGCAAAAGCCTACTGCAGAATATTTGCAATGCCTATTGCGACCCCTTCCCCTACTATCACACCTGCCAGCCTTGTGAACAGCTCGGTGCATGTGGCCTCCATGAAGAATTCATCAGCTTCAAAGACACAGACTTCACGCTGAGCAAAACCACGTACAAGGACAAACTATCAGGGGACAGAAATCAATGAAGTACTGTAGTACCAGATTCACAATTGGAGAGAACGCTACTGTAATTAGGGAGAAGAGGGAGAAAGAACTCTTAAAGCTAAGTATAACCTGAAAAACCACAATCTGCACAAACTTATACATGGAACAAGAGAGATTTTCAAGAACCTCAAATATATTTAATTCTGATATAGAAAAAAGCCTCACAGATCTTATATCCAGGTAGGCATTTATGCAGCATTCGCAGTAAGTGGGGAAGTTGCTTTATTCTCATTAAGAAGGCATGAAGCGGTAATTCAGTACAATGAACTTGGTTCTCGGTGTATACTGGTGTGTATGGGGGTACAATAGAAATGCTGGGATATGCTTAAGCATTTTACTGGTCTGCTTAGTAAAAGACGCAGTTTTGGTTTGCTTTTTCTTAAAATGACTGATGGCTATGAACCTCAGTGTAGATGCAACTATACCAGTGCAAAAGTGTTTTCAAGACGATATTGGTACATATCAGTTCCTCAGCTGTAATGAAAACATACCAACATACTAGTACTGTGGGAATGTAGGGATTTTAAGTGGAGGAAGTATACTGTTGTCACAACACCAGGATACTACTATGAAGGAGAAACCATTACACACAGACAAGGCCTTAAAACAAAGCATAGCAGCCTATATATTTGGAGTCAGAAGCTGACAGCTTTGCCATGTGCCCATTTGCTCTCCCTCTTCAGTTAAGAAATTTTTTAAAAGTAAAAATTTCTCGTCCTTTCCAAATAGTTTCTCTTACTTTCAAAAGCCCTGTTTACAGTTAGGCTTGACGCACCAGATATACATTCAGTGCTCAGTTTTTAAATTAGTAAATGCTTTCTTTTCCCTCCTAAGCTTCATATCTAGTCCTTAAAACTGGGCAAGATATATCATACCCATAAAAAGTGAAGCCCAAGGGGCAGACAGGTTCCGAGATTTCAGGGAATCAAAACTCAGTTAAGCAGCTGCCCCAAAAAGGTTCAAGTCATTCTGGTACTAAAACATTAGTATGTCATAAGTGGGCTGCACCTCCATATCCTCTTTGGAAGCTTTTCCATTACCTTCTATCTTCTCTGATTTTGTTCATTTATATACAAAACAGCGTTGACAGCAATCAATTTCTAATTTACATACTGCTGCAGCAAAATCAACCAATGAAGATGACAAATAGTACAGATGTTGGTGAAAAATATGAAACAAGGCTTAGGTACTGCTCAGTTTTGCAGAATGTAGTATGAAATAACTGATCCTCAAGTGCCACTTTCCAGAAGTTAACTTAAAGACTGCAAAATAAGGTAATTTCCCCAAGATGTGAGACTGATAAACCCAAAAGATTCAAGAACAACCTTACTACCAAACTCAATTCCAAAAAATCAGAAATAACGTCTCACCTCTGTGCTCGGCTACATCATGGAGCAGATCCTCCTGGAAACTATGCTATAGGCACATGGAAAACAAGGAGGTGACTAGTGACAGCAAATATGGATTCACTAAGGGCAAATCAGGCCTGACAAGCTTGGTGGCCTTCTACAATGGGGTTACAGTTGTTGGTGGATAAGGGAAAAGCAACTGACATCTTCTACTTGGACTTGTGCCAAGCATCCTTGTCTCTAAATTGGAGAGACATGGATTTGATGGATGGACCACTCAGTGGATAACGAATTGGCTGGATGGTCACACTCACAGAGTTGCAGGCAAAGCCTTGATATCCAAGTGGAGACTGGTGATGAGTGGTGTTCCCCAGGGTCAGTATTGGGACCAGTGTTGTTTAACATCTTCATCAGAGACGTGGACAGTGCGATGGAGTGCACCCTCAGTTTGCTGACAACACCAAGCTGTGTGGTGTGGTGGACACGCTGGAGGGAAGGGATGCCATCCACAGGGACCTGAACAGGCTTGAGAGGTGGGCCTATGCAAACCTCATGAAGTTCAACAAGGCCAAGTGCAAGGTCCTGCACATGGGTTGAGGCAATCCCAAGCACAAATACAGGCTGGGCAGAGAATGGCTTGAGAGTAGCCCTGAGGAGAAGGACTTGGGGGTGTTGGTTGACGAGAAGCTTAGCATGACCCAGCAATGGGCCCATGGGTTACCTTCTTTAAGGTCCCTTCCAACCCAAATCATTCTATGATTCTATTAAATTCTATTATTTCAAATAGCTAGAAATAGACATGAAACCTAGTTGCAGCCTCCCTCTAGAGCAAGCTTTTTTCTAAAAAGTCTGCTAAATTTTTCAGTGTTCCACTTTGGAGTAGAAAGTTCTCAGAATTTAAACACACTCTCACAGAAGTAAACCCATGCCACTCTGAAATATTAGCTGAGCTACCTGTGGTCTGGATTTTGCTATGCAACACAACTAGTACCCAAGATCCTGGAGTGACATTTCAACATCACTGAAGCCAAAGCTTCTGATAACTGGAATTTTCAAGCACTTCATGTAGGATCTAGTCTTTAATTAGTATCGAACAATTAGCATCTATCATTATATCTACCACTAGTAATAGCTAACGTCATGCTGGTATTTCCCTAGTACTTGGAAAAAGATAACATAAAAACATAGTAGTAAAACAATAGAGGAATATTACAGAAGGGCATCCGATCCCTACAGTTAACCTCTGTCTTGCTTCAAACAGAATTCAGATTTTTGTTAAATGTTATAGTAGGTAAGATCACATATCAGCAGTATAACCAGGGGAAAATAAAAAAGACATTGAGCTGGACTTCACTCTGGAAATGATTATTCTTCAGATCACTGATAAAACACAAAAGCAAAAGCCCGCCATGTCCAGAGTAGGAAAAAAATCCTTTGATCCCAAATGCATGAGAAGTAGCTTTGCCTCTCGACATAACAGAAACGGTCAAATACTCCTGTGATTGCTATGGTCTCTTGAGAAAAGAATTTCTCTTGTGCCAGCAGATAGCTCCATTCAGAGGATTTCTGTCATTACCTTACAGAATCCACCTTACCGTTTCTCCTTTTCTTTACAAAATGTACCTTGCTGCAGGTTTCAGTACTGCAATGAAGGCTTACCTTGCAAATCCTCAAGAAAAACACCATCTTCTAGGAGTGTGTGAGGATGTACATGCACTATGAAAGCAAAGACTGGGCTTGAATTATGCTTTCCTGCAGCAGCACTGAGAAAATATAGTGCTGATGCTCTTTCACAAAGCATACAGGATACTTGTCTGTGCACAAAAGGACACTGTATGCACAACCAACCAGTCTGTGGGGACAAGCCAGCTGCACTGACTGACATGGGCCACACATCAGAGGCAGGAACTGAAGAGTATAATGTACCACTGCTCTGCACAGGAGCTAGAATCAAAATGAGAAGTAGAATTGTACAGCCACATCACTCTGCTGAATATCAGCTTGCAACACCAGCAAATGCTTTCCTTAGGTGACCTAAATAGATGAAAAATGCAAAACTAAAGTATGAAAAATAAATATTCAAAACTTTGCTGCCTTGTTCAGCAGTAAATCTATTTACATTCTGTTTCTGGCTCAAACCCAGTGGAAAAGGGGTAGAGGATTGATTTGCGGTCTCTCAAGCAGGCTCACAGAAAGGGACTGGAAACTGCTAGAAAAAGGGCTTGGAGGACTTCATGCAAGACCCCAATTTCTGTATCACTGAAAAGTGTTGCAGAGGCTTAAGTGGTCTGGGAAGTACTCCCAAAGAAGGCAGACATTCACTTCGCACTACTTTTTTTCTAAAAAAAAAAGGGGAAAAAAGGGAACTGAAGGTCAAGGTAGGGAGTCAAGTTTGATATTAACTGTGAGTTGACTAGCATTAAAATAGCAGCCTGGATATGCTAAGCTCTTTGTCTTTGTAATTCACAATAAAATTGAGGCTATAAACACCAAATACAGTGAGATAAGACTCTGTATTCTTAGAAATAAACTAATACTGGTATACTTCCAGTAGTACTGATTTTCTCTGTATTTCTATGATCTGAACAGCAGCGTTTGCATGCATTTTCAAACACTGACCTCTGATCCATGTTTGTCATTCCAACTATAGCTTTCAGTATCCAGTCAGCTAAAGCCATTGTTATTTCAGCAGCATGAAATAGAGATCAAATTTTTTAGACTATGCCCTTTACCTTCTAATTTTAAATTTTTTTCTGAAGACAAAAGTAAATGCTTACATCTTTAACATGACGAGATGTTACATCTCTAAAGAGTGGGGAACATTTGTTCTAACAAGAAGAAAAACATAATTTTACAAGATCACAAATCTCTTCTGGAGAGGAGCTTGTAAAGAGAAAAAGCAAGAATATTCAGATAATTTAAAGATTAACTGTCAGATGACTAAATTACTATGCATGTAACAGCAGCTCAAAACATACAAGACTTTCCTACTATCAATTATAAGGGACCCTGTCAGCTTTAAATATAATCCATTTTTAAATTTACCCCCTGCACAAACGAGTCCAGTTGAAAAAAAGGATTAGAAAGTCACCATTACAATATCTCTTCCCAGACAAGGGTAACTAATGCACAAACAATGTCAGGAGAGAGTGGGGAGGTAGACAAGATGACAAAAGAAACCTCCTCAAAACCCCAGATACATCCTAATCTCTGTATAACAGCTCTTAAGAAATACAATTACACAAAACAACAAAAAGCAAGTTTTCAAGCAGAGGAGGATGTTGAAACACCAACTTGATCTTTGTAAGTATTAAAAATTCAGTCCCCACCTGCTGTCATTTTTCTTTAAAAAAAAAAACTGAGACAATTCTTCTATTTTGAAAAAAAGCATTAGGGTGTATGTAGGCTATAAAACACACCCTGTGAGTCCTGACTAACTGAGGTACCGATGGCAACAAGGATGAAACAGCCTGCAACGAGTGTGAACAAGCCATCGAAGTACATCTCCAAGTAGGGCCTCAGGAAACACTTCAGCATTTAGGACAGGACATTAGTTTGATCCTCGGCCTCTCCCAATTATTTTATGTATTTGCTTATTCAGGCCCAGCTTTGTATATAGCTTTTCTGCTCCCAGAAAGCCATCTAATAACTTGCTAAACTGAACGTAGAGTAGAAGCATTGTGTACCAACTACATGTTCTACTCAGCAGCTGGTAGGGAATATTCTCCTTGAAGGACTGAAGGACTTAAGTATGAAGAAATCTCTTGCTTTTTGACATTTCTTCCATCCTACCCTCATGATACACTGAAGCTGTGAGGCTTGCCCAAAATATTAACCCAAGGATGGAAATCCACCGAACTAAGGGGTATTATAAACTTGTCTCCTCCCCAATCCCACTGCTGCCAGGGAGACTACTAAGAAAACTAAATGAAATATAGCAATTAATATACACACCATTGCTGTAGAGGCCCACGCTTCAACTCAAAGAACACAAAACCTTAGGATGTCAATAATGCAGAAAGACTGGAAAATAATACACTGACTAAATCAAAGCTAGCCCAAGCATGTTATGCACACTAGTCACACATCTGACTACAGCAGGGCCACAAGTATGTGATTACAAACACTAGGCTGAACAACAGTCAAAAGAAAAAAAGGTTTCCAAGTACCTCCTGTAAAGCCTACTTGAGGTGTATCTGTATTTACATTGCTGAGATTCTAATTGCCTCTGAAACAGTGATTATTTATTTGTTTAATTAGCCCTTGTTTTACAAAGCATTGGCAGCCTGAAATCTGGGGTTAGCAACAGAGATGTCGAAGATCCTTTTTATTGCCATTGTATTCATTAAGCAGAGACGTGATGGCAAACACAGCAACTGAGGAAAGGTCAAACAACTAGCACCGTTGTCATCTGCTCAAGTTAATGATTCTAGAATTTCACAAACAAAACCAAGTCATTACCTTTCCCTTAGAGAAGATCGATTTAGCACAGAACTTAGAGAACGCTTCTGAAATGCTGGAGGTGCCGAACGTGCTAATGAATCAGCAGAATGGGACTGTTTGTTGGGTGGATCTGAGATCACATCCTTATTGCAAACACCAGACCCATCGAAGTCTTTTCCATGAGTAGATTTTGCCTGTAAAAAAACCCCACCAAACCCTGCTTAAATTTATTATGAATATCAAGAGGTACAGTTTTCATGTTTCTATTTTTCAAACCAAACGGTTAAAGGTTGCACATATATGCAAGAATATCTGCCTCCTGGGGAAAGAACGAAGGGCCTCATTTCATAGAGAGAGCCTTGGTCTAAATCAAATCAACGAATGTCAGAGGATGCTGTTGGACACACCATCTGATGGCAAAATCTAGAGTGACNTCCCCACCTGCTGTCATTTTTCTTTAAAGAAAAAAACTGAGACAATTCTTCTATTTTGAAAAAAAGCATTAGGGTGTATGTAGGCTATAAAACACACCCTGTGAGTCCTGACTAACTGAGGTACCAATGGCAACAAGGATGAAACAGCCTGCAATGAGTGTGAACAAGCCATCGAAGTACATCTCCAAGTAGGGCCTCAGGAAACACTTCAGCATTTAGGACAGGACATTAGCTTGATCCTCGGCCTCTCCCAATTATTTTATGTATTTGCTTATTCAGGCCCAGCTTTGTATATAGCTTTTCTGCTCACAGAAAGCCATCTAATAACTTACTAAACTGAATGTAGAGTAGAAGCATTGTGTACCAACTACATGTTCTACTCAGCAGCTGGTAGGGAATATTCTCCTTGAAGGACTGAAGGACTTAAGTATGAAGAAATCTCTTGCTTTTTGACATTTCTTCCATCCTACCCTCATGATACACTGAAGCTGTGAGGCTTGCCCAAAATATTAACCCAAGGATGGAAATCCACCGAACTAAGGGGTATTATAAACTTGTCTCCTCCCCAATCCCACTGCTGCCAGGGAGACTACTAAGAAAACTAAATGAAATATAGCAATTAATATACACACCATTGCTGTAGAGGCCCACGCTTCAACTCAAAGAACACAAAACCTTAGGATGTCAATAATGCAGAAAGACTGGAAAATAATACACTGACTAAATCAAAGCTAGCCCAAGCATGTTATGCACACTAGTCACACATCTGACTACAGCAGGGCCACAAGTATGTGATTACAAACACTAGGCTGAACAACAGTCAAAAGAAAAAAAGGTTTCCAAGTACCTCCTGTAAAGCCTACTTGAGGTGTATCTGTATTTACATTGCTGAGATTCTAATTGCCTCTGAAACAGTGATTATTTATTTGTTTAATTAGCCCTTGTTTTACAAAGCATTGGCAGCCTGAAATCTGGGGTTAGCAACAGAGATGTCGAAGATCCTTTTTATTGCCATTGTATTCATTAAGCAGAGACGTGATGGCAAACACAGCAACTGAGGAAAGGTCAAACAACTAGCACCGTTGTCATCTGCTCAAGTTAATGATTCTAGAATTTCACAAACAAAACCAAGTCATTACCTTTCCCTTAGAGAAGATCGATTTAGCACAGAACTTAGAGAACGCTTCTGAAATGCTGGAGGTGCCGAACGTGCTAATGAATCAGCAGAATGGGACTGTTTGTTGGGTGGATCTGAGATCACATCCTTATTGCAAACACCAGACCCATCGAAGTCTTTTCCATGAGTAGATTTTGCCTGTAAAAAAACCCCACCAAACCCTGCTTAAATTTATTATGAATATCAAGAGGTACAGTTTTCATGTTTCTATTTTTCAAACCAAACGGTTAAAGGTTGCACATATATGCAAGAATATCTGCCTCCTGGGGAAAGAACGAAGGGCCTCATTTCATAGAGAGAGCCTTGGTCTAAATCAAATCAACGAATGTCAGAGGATGCTGTTGGACACACCATCTGATGGCAAAATCTAGAGTGACAGACCTTTGATCACCTTTTCTGACTACACAGTTTAAAGGCTTACCCCTCCCAGGAATCTCACACATTCAGAATGATGCCTGAGAGTCTAAACAACACAAACCTCAGACCTTTTCTCAGTGTGGGACCTCTTGTACTCAGACCTTTTTTTCTCATTATTTGCTGTTCCTCAAGGGAAAACTCAGGCCCATCTATTCATCTTTTACTCACTCTTCATCATACTAGTTACTCCTTTCATAATTCCTCTTAACCCCAGACATAACACTAAAATGTTGCCATGGATTATCCCCTTTTACCTGGAATAGGGACTTTTACAGGAGCCATTTCTCAAAGCTGAGGGAAAAAAAAAGCACAGTGAAACCTGACCAACAATAATCAGGTTATTCATTAGCACCTTCCAGGCTGCAGGGTTTTTTTCCTCAGCTTGGGAAACAGCTCCTGTTAAACAAAGCTATATCATATTTTTGCCAAGAAAAAGATACATTATCTTCAGCCCTGATTTTGTGAGGATCCCAAGTGATTAGAGGCATGAAGAACATCTGCATTCTCCAAACAGTGACTGCTCCTGCAATCTGCTTTCCCACTGGGGGGCAAAGGGATGTGTGTGTGTGTGGGGGGGTGACATGACCTTAAAATAGCCATCATTAAGAGAAAAGCAAACATAAAAACTAACAACATATTTAGTAGAAATTCTCTATTTTCTTTATGGTTTCTCATTTACACCCGTGGAACAATCCAGAAGTAGAACAATATATTAGACTCACATGGTACGCAAAACTGCAACTCTTAGTAATAAAAGTTTAGAATCTGACAAAAGTGCACTTAACATATATCAAAGTTTATCCTTTTAATTCCCTTTCTTTCCTCCTCCCTGTTATAATCAGTTTTCCCAGTCATTAAGAAATCTAAGAGTGCATACATAATTAAATGCCTAAACCCTCAATTCCTACAGTACTTCAGGAACACAGGCAAAAACAACTAAATGAGGATGGAAAGAATAAAAAAAAACAAAAAAGGAACCCTGACATTAATTTTCAGATCCATTTAATACACAAAGCAGCTAAAATCTGAAAAAAACAAAGATATTCAATAATAGGACAGTGGCTTGCCAGTGGCACCAGTGCTACCTTTCCATACAATTCCAGAATAAAATGTACTCTCAGACCGACCAGGGAAGAAAATGCAAACTGCCTTTAATGGCTCTTCTACTGCCTTGTCACCAGCCTTAATGCCAAGGAGAAGCAAGTTCTGTACCTACAGTACAGTGCAAAGTTTCACAGTTTTACTTATAAATAATCTGTCAGCAGGCCTAAACCAGGTTAGATCTGATTTTAAATGGTCCTTTTCTTGCTTTTGGTACTATACTTTCAAAAATATGCAGGAGAATCATTCTCAGAGTTTCCCAAAAAACAATTTGTAAATAACAGCACTTCAGCGTACTCACTTTGGCTTTCTTGGGTCTGTAGCTGCCGAGAAGAGAAGGATCTGGAAAAATAAAAAAGATGCATCCCAGAAGAAATTAAAAAGAAAATCCAAATGTCCTAAATTTTATGAAATATTTTACAAAATAGCCTACCTCTTCTCCCAAACACTAGTAAAGCAATTTATTATCACACATTGTGAAATTCTAAACAGTCTCTTCTGAATATTCCAGGAAATCACTTTTTTTTAGCTGAAAACAATGACTTCACATTTAATGGAATACAATGTCTATAATAATAAATCAGTATAAGCACTGTCTTCTGCATAGACAGAAATGGCTCATTTTCACATTTTGTTAAGTTATTAACTGCCTAAATCAACATAAAATCAAGCTCTACTGTTCTCAAAAATTCTTACTTACATTACACTACCTTACTAATCTTTTCTGAACAACCTTCCCAATGACCACCTCAAACTCTTATCATCTCTTCATTCCTTCCCTCACCACTAACCCACAAACAAGAGTATAAAGCCCATGGAGACACACGTGGAGAAACTCTTGGGTCAATACTGAGTTAGGACATTTCACGTTTCACCATTGTCAATGCACACCTCACCCCTGAGGGACTGACGTTAAATTACGTCTGGCTCCTTGATTGGTCATACTAGTACTGAACAACCCTCACGCTGTGTGACCCAAGGCCAAAGGGATTCTGGTCCTATACCTTTTATTAAACCCTCACTTACTTATACCAGTGAATGCCAAAGGGGATATTCAAGCACATCCTGGATGCTCATTAATAATGGTAAGTCACTAACCCACTGCTAGAAAATACTGCTGAAATAAACATTATTAATTTTTGAAAGAGACAAAGCCCTTGAACTTCAAAATGATCAATACTCCAAGCCTAATCCACATGCCCAATGACTGTGGTGTGGATTTGCTCCACTATCCAACTCATCAAAACAGGTGGAGTGAAACAGAGCACCTGCCTGGGCTTTGGTATTTTCTCCTCCTCCTTTCATATCATGTAGAACTACATTTAAAGTTTCATGAGGTAAAGTACTATTAAAAACCACCATTTGCAGCAGTAGCTTATTCAGTATTCTTGCTATTCCTAGGAAGAAAGAACAGCTTTTTCCCCATTATAGACTGACTTGTTTTTAATTAATAAATAAAAATAAAACAAAACCCCCCAAACAAAATGACTTCACTAAACTACTGCAGGAACCAAAAGCATTCATGAGATATAGTGTAGAAAATACTGACCATGGTATACCTTGGTCCAGGCTTCCACTGTGCTTTCTCGTGTGGGACACCATATATCAAGTTTAATACCAGGACTTGGTTGTTCAACCTGAAGAAAAAATACTGTTAAAATACTCA
>VZTO01011097.1:600-34317 GCA_013400615.1 Syrrhaptes paradoxus
TTTTTTTTCCCCCTTGCTTTTGTGTCAGGTCTTCAAGCTGAACTGGTTGCCCCTTTGTTATGGACTAGTTACTGTCAATCTAGCACAAACACTAGAAGGAAATAAGATTCTGGGTTTTTTTTATAGTGTTACATTATTGATGATCCATGAAACCATCATCGATTAAAATGTTGCAGAAAAAGGCAATAGTGAATAAGTAATTACAGTACGTTAAAGTGTTGGTTTTCCTTATTGTTCTTCAGTGCTTTATTTCAGTACACTTTCCTTCTTAATTCTTATGTGTTGTGAAATAAAAGTCATTTCGGCCTTTCCTCTCTATTTTGTACCTGTTTTTTCTATTTTTCCTCATTTTCTTATTATGGAGGCCTCTGCTAGTTTTTGAAACACATCTCTTTGTGATGGAAAATAGTGCTGTTAACCAGCCCTTTAGTAGACTGTTCTTCATCCCCCAAAAGTATATGAATGCTTGTTTTATCACTTGAACTCTGCTTGCTCTCTTTATTTGGGGTAATTTCTGTAGCATCTATAGGCAGGCCTCACTTTATATATAAACTGTGTGGTTTCTCTGGACCAAATCACAGCACTGTATCTTGAGTCCAAGGAATTACAAAAGAGCTAGTTCAAGTACAGTCACACCATTATTTCTGTGTCATTGCATCATATAACAGGGACACTGATGGCAGAACCGGACTTATTTTTGCCCTTTGCTGGTTGTCTTTTTCAGGTAGCCTGCCACTCTGGCATCTCTTACAGTATCTTCTTCGTATTTTATTGTTCTCATGATAGGTAAAACATTTAAATGTTTGTTTAATCCAGGATTTTGTTAGAAAAATCTCTCCAAAAGCTATATAAACTCAACAAAGTTCGGTCTGGACTATCAGCTTAATAGAATACTCCTTAAAGGTTTGGTTTTGCAGAGGTGTTTGGTGGTAGTTTTTTGTTTAGCTGTCTCTTTAGTTGTATGTTTTCAGTGCTTTCTTCATCCTGCCAGCCCTGTCACTTCAAAAAATAGTCTCTGTACCCATGTTCTTGTTGCCCATAAGAAAGTCTATGACTGTTCACCAGCATTGCACTGGCAGGGTTTATAGCTGCCATTCACTTGAAACACAAAGAATGTAGAGCTAGAACTGGACAGAGGTCTTAGCATTTCTTTCTTCAGCTTATCTCCATTAATGTTGTCCATGTGCTTCAAAAAAGCTTCTATTAAAAGACAGCTGCAAGTATGCACATACTATTATTTCATCAAACACTTATTTTAAGCCAAAAGTTCAGCATGACCTTCCATGCAAGAATTATTAAATAAATATGAAAAAATAATTTTGACTGCTACTCCTCCCTGTTATTTCCCTTGGCATGTTTTTTCCACAGTTTTACAGTGGTAAAAAGTGCATCCTGGTATGAGTTGACAGGTCCTGAGGAATTAGATTTCATGCAAATGGATGATGAAATTATCTGGTGTCCGGAAGGAGGGAGCAACTACCGAAGTGGTTAAGCTGGAACAACAGTATCAATGCCACCTTTGGCTAAACAGTGAAGAATTCCAGGTGTGCTTAATGTTTAAATTTTATGTTTCAGAAACATCAGTGAGTTTTTTACAGAGGAAAGACTGACAGCTGGTGTTGAAATGGAGCACAATAATATAACCTCAAATTTGTTAAAGTTTGCCTTGCCGCAACAGTATTCCTGTGTTAAACTGCTGTATTTTTCCCCTGATCTGTTTCTTTGTTTTGCTCTGCCTCTCTTCCTAGCTGGTTTATCTTCTGTCCTGTGCTTCCCTTATGTAAAATAATGCCCTAGAAATACGTAGATATGGAGTGCTGTATTGGATTTTCTGTATATTTAACTGACTAAAGTCTTGCACTGGAAAGGTTGTTTCTCTTCATCTTTTTGATCAGTGCACAAAGGGGAACCTGCTTCAAAGTTCTCAGCATGAGAGAAGCAATAAATAGGAATAAAGGAATAAAGTGTGAGTTCGATCAGATAGGCCAGCAATTAAGGAGGATATATTTTCTTAAGAGTAAAGCACGTGGAGCACAATGCAGAAAATGGCTTCATCTGCCATATGATAGACAATCAGAATGTGTTGATCTTAGCTAAAAAGAAGACAAATTGTTCAACTTAGGTGAACTTCAGAACCAACTTCAGGTTTTCAGCAGTGCTCTAGAGCAGAAGCATGCATAAATCTGTGGCCCTTACCCTTGAGACAAATGAGAAGTACCAGGTTCTAATGAGTGAGAGATTTCTTAGATAACTTGGACTACAGGATACTCTGAAAAGCAGAAACTCGTAACAGCTAGGAAAATTACAGAAATCAAGGTAGCAGCAGGAACTTTCTCACTGTTCTCTGCAGGCTCAGGCTGAACTCTCTTCTGCTTTTTTGGTCATGATCAGGGTCACTATACTGAATGCAAGAAAAGGACAACAATGGTCAATATGGATGTTTGGTACATTTCCACTAATATTTACTTCCAATATCTGTCTGAAAGAAAATAATGGTCAAACAATGGTCTGAACAAACACAATAACAGGGTACTGAATCAGTTTTTATTGTTGTGTGTGACTACGAAATCTTATTGTGGGTTGACAAAATATGAACAAATCTTTAAAGGAGAGGGTAAAGCTAAACACAAATATAGTGCAGAAGAAGCATCCCCATCTTCTGAAAGCAGTAAGACTTCACACTCTACCCTTTTACATTGCTTCTTACATTAACTTTTTAGTTAATGTAAGAACCATTTAGGATGAAGGGCAGGACAGACTTACCAACTCATGACGTCTGTGTGCAGGTGATCTATTTTCAGGCAACAAGTTATGCTTCAGTACCCTGAAAAAAAGTGTTTCTAAAAAGACCAATGCTAGTGATATGACTTTCTTACGAGTTCTTAAATAAGCTTTTATCAAATTAACCATCAGTATACTTTTTCAATCCTATTTGCTATTAAGAAATTCTCTGGTGCTGATCTGTGACTGTAGTATGACAGGTGATTGCCTGTTACAGGCTTGATCAAGGCAGATCCTCCTGAGTGCTCCCAAAATGTCTTGAGACAAAAATGTTTGCAGAAAATCCACACTACTTTCTTGCACTATCAAGGACAACTGATAAGTTTTATATTTGTCAAATAATAAACCTATTGTACTAATGGTTGATCAGTTAATGCTTAATCTACCTCTATGAAAAAAAAATCTTTTGATCCTGACAAATTAATCAGTTTTTAACATACAAAAGAGATGACATTTTTAAAAAAGTAACTCGGCACTAATTTATAGGAAATAGTGACATAGCATCTGAGAGGTGGATGGGAGATATTTGTTGGGAGATCAAATCTTGAGCAGCTCGGCAAACCACTATCAAGGGATTAAAGCTACCTGTCATTCAATCAGTACTAGTGTGGCCCAAATAATGCATGTGTTAGCTGATGAGTTGATCTACTATGCATGTGTTTTGTTGCATTAGTATGTAAATTGTCTAGTATTCATCAAGCATGGGTATTGCAAACAGATGGACAGAGTATATAAAGTATTTAAGTATCAACACATAAATAATGGCCTCCAAGTCAGCAAAGGAGAAAACAATATTTTTTTACCATGTAGCATGCTAATAGATCTGTTTCATTACTAGTATTCTTCCATTTGTATGTCCTTTTTTTTCACTAAAAAATGATCAACATAGGTGTGATTGTGCAAAGAATTCAGTATTGCAATGTGCCCATCAGCAAAACCATGTATTTGTCTCCATATATTCTGTTATTGGAACCTCAAATGGCAAGTATCTAGCCAATGTATTAGCATACTTTTGATGTGGGAATGCTTTATCATTCATTTTGAGAGGAATTTCACTGTGTTTCCTACTAGTTCAGTCAACTCACCTGTAAAACAGTTTCTGCTCTCCGCGTTCTTTTCAGTTCAGTGATTTAGATGGCTCTTGATGTAAGAACACACACCGCGAAAGTTAAAAACTCAGGTACAGTAATAATGTCTGTCTGCTGCTTTAATATTTCTCTTTATCCATAGAAAAGGACATGCATGAGTCACTGTGGTCAGGAACTACTTGGAAACATCCTGAGACTGCCGTCTCTGGTGGGAATCCAGTAACTACTTTTGGAAGAGGCCATGCTAGTTTTTGGTGGAATGGTGTTATAGTTACAAACAAATATAAAAGACCAAGACTGTGGGTAAATTTGTGGAGGGAAGGCCTGGTGGGGGGGTGGCAGTTAAACTTGCAGTTTTACACAGGTAGCCTTAAAACCCTATCCTCAGTGAAATGTGACAGGCTACTAAATTAGATTGTGCAAAGTTATAAATCTCTTAATGTTTTAAGAAGTTTGGCCATAACCCATGCAACACACCATTGCATTTGGAAATCTATTTTAGGCTAATAACTTCTCAACAAGGATGGTAGGCACTGCATCAAAACACACATTGTTTGCATTGTGCAGTAGAAAGCAGAAATAGTAAATCTGACTGTACAGCCATGAAAAATGTGTCACTCCTGCATATTGCCCTCCCTCACGTACAGCATCTGCAGGTAGCCTTTGTGACTGCTGCAACATGCTGAATATTGATTTGGTTGGAACAGGATTTTCAAGAAACCCTGTGGAACACACCTAAATATTATACCACATTGTGATACATTCTATCACAAGGCAGGATGATCAGTTTTTTCAATTATTTCTTCCTATCTGATGTTCAAATGAGATCAGATTTACTATTCACTCTAATGTATGCTTCTGAATATCCATGTGGTAATAAATATGGCACTACTTTAGGCTGTAGTGTAATAGGGTGTCTTGTAGTTATTTGTAATGGCCTTTGGACCACTATGGATCTGTACATATTTTATGCCTATATTTACACTGAAAATACACTAAATATTTTCCAATTAAATATTATAGACCAAATGGGAATATGCAACATAAAAACACTGTGTGATGTAGCTTTTTGTAGTATACACTCATCTGTTTTTACTAATCCTGGAGGTTACACACAAGTGCAAATAGGACACAAGTGCACAACTTCGGTGTTTCGGTGAAAGACCTTCATTTCCACAGCCTCATCTCTGATCCTGCAATGCAGTCAAAATGTAGACTGTGTAACATCTCATTATAGTCACCATTTCCCTAGCAACAGACTGATACCTTCAATACAGTATACTTCAGAGAACAGGGCATGCTGCAAGGGAAGGAGATGGATGACTTTAACAGGTCTTTTTCATCTGTAATTCTTCTCATCCAGGGAAAGAATTTAGAGCTCTCTCTGGACACAAGCACAACATCCTCATTTGTTTGGAAGTGCAAATACCAACACCATATATTAATAATGATCCTATAGAAACTGCTATCACTGTGGTGGTGTTATGGAACCCTACTCCCAACAAATTAAAAAAAAAAAAAAAAAAAAAAAAAAAAAAANAAAAAAAAAAGCACCCTGGAAAGTAACCGATAAATAGCGCACGGACACCTCCTGGTGGCACTGGATAGTATTTTAAATAGGATGATTAGAAATTCAACCAACCTAGAGAAACAAAGGTCCAAACAGCCACGGTGGAACTGGGATGATTAACGTCTTGAGAAAAGTCTTTGGAAATCATGAGAGCAAAGTATTGTAAATGCATCTTTTGCACGATTGAATTACAGGCCTGGCTTTTGTCCCTAATCCCTTAAAACACTTGTTAGTTTTCAGAGCTTCCCAGGACTTGCATCCATACCCCACCAATGAGATTTCCACAACTGCGGGAAATAAAACTGAGGTTTAAAAGTAGGCGTTGCTACTGATTCCAGTAGATGAACTGAAATCAGAATTATTCTCTTGTCTTCTTACAAACTCTGATTGCTAAGAGCACAGCCCACAGCATCCCAGCCTGCATTCACCAGCCTGACAACAAACAGTGTAACTTCCTGGTGACCATTACTATCACGAAATTAAGAACCTGAGTATATCAGATAGGCTTTAAATTAAAATACGTCATCACAGCAAAACCAAAGAATATTATTCTGATATTTGTGGGATGTTCAAGCTTACTGGAATTCCTGAAAAAACAACCCTAGAAATGTCATCAAGGCAAATTTAGAAGAACAAGAAAGGATGTTCCAAATCATTATAGGGTGCTTATGATAGACCTGTCTTTCCTGGTGCTAACGTCATGATCAGGGCTAAGCGACTAGATGTTAAAGAGACCAATAATGAAGGGATTTGGTGGCTATTACCATAAGTAGCCTGAGATGTTTCAAAGAGAAAAAGAAGAGAGAAGCTTTTCAGTGCAGAAGAGAAGATAAAGGTGGAAGAGAAATCTACTTTTAGTACTTTAAAGATTGGCCCATTTTGGCCTCTTTGAGTAAAACAAAAAGGCTTTTCAAACATGTTTATATAGGAAACGTGCAGCATCAGAGAAGCATGTGCACTCTGTAGCTAAGAATTGGGCTGCATTAAAAAAGGGGTGTCCAGCAGGGAGAGGGAGGTGATTGTGCCCCTCTACTCGGCTCTTGTGAGGCCCCATCTGGAGTACTGTGTCCAGGCCTGGGGCCCCCAGCACAGGAAGGTTGTGGAGCTCTTGGAGCGGGTGCAGAGGAGGGCCACAAAGATGATCAGAGGCTGGAGCACCTCTCCTATGAGGAAAGGTTGAGGGAACTGGGCTTGNATGGCGGGGGGTTGGAACTAGATGATCACTGTGGTCCTTTTCAACCCAGGCCATTCTGTGATTCTATGATTCTATGAAGAACTTTGTGAGGAAAATTCAGGTTTTGTTATGCTGCTATTTTGTCGATAGCCCACAGAACACTTAGGAAGGGCTTCAGAAAGATCCTGATGAGCTTTTTTTCATAATATGGAGGCATACTGTCTAAGAAAATTAATCTATTCCACTACTCAGCCAGGAATAATAGGTTTTGCTCACTTAAGATTTGAATGAGTTCAAACCAGTGAAAGGCTCCCTGTCTTACTACTTGTTTTTTGAACCATGTGGTTCATCAATAAAATATTTATATCTATACCTATATATCTTTATTTGTATCTGTATGTCCATCTCTATTTCCATCTAATCATACGGATTAGATATATCTATATGGAGATATACTAGCTACATTTATACAGATATAATCATATAGGTATATATAGATATTATAGATTTATATTATGTATCTCAATAATCTTTAATGAGTAGAAAAGTACAATTTTCCCAAACAGAAAAATCGCTTCACTCACTAATTAAAATCACTTAGCAATTCAGTTATTATTTTTTCAGTTTCAGCAACAGGAAAAGCAGAACACATTTTTCATGAGCGTTATAACACCTCACCAGTCCATGCAAGCTGAGATTATTTTTGGTTTTGTTCAAATAGATGAACTATTTGATTCAAAGCTGTATGTTTGGTCACATGTACATTATGGAGATGTAATGGCACGTTAGCATTTCTATTCCAGTAAAGATAGTACACCGAGCCTTTTGCAGATACATTACAGGAAAAGTAAGCAATTTTATCTTAAAAGCTTTCATGCTGTAGTTTGACAGCTTGGGCTTTGAAATCTGTGATTTCTATGAACCAGTCTGTCAGGCTGCATCACAAGGAAGTACAAATGCACTGCACATGAAATGATGGTGCAGCACATAACCTGAAGCTTCACACATGGAAAAGGTTAGCCCTTTCAGCTATCATCTTTTAGAAATAGATGTTGGAGAGAAGGGTTCTCCCGCAAAGATTGTTTTTGACTAATCTCATTCAGTGGCTCTGAGTATGACAGCCACTGCAGATGAGACTACCAAGACCAGAACTGCATCCAAAAAGCTTCATTCTTCTAGAAAGGTGGGTTTCTTCTGTTTTAGGTAGCTATTAATTGCTTTTGCCAGCTGATCTTTTAAAGTAAAAATTCAAAGCCTTAAATAGGGGACCTAAATATAGCTCAAGGTCTAGATGCTGTGTCCCTTTGTGGTTGAAGGTGAGATCTCTTCCCCTTTTCCTGTTGAAAGGCACAGAAACTTTGGGGCATTTTGTTCTTTAAAGAAAGTACCTCAAACATACATGAAACAAAACAAGGGACAGATAATCATGACAGTATACTGTGTCTTAGTCTAACGTTCAGTCTTCCTAGGACACTACTTTATCAAAGGATGTAGCAACTGTACCTGTTTCCCCAACAGTTTGAAGATCAAAGCTTTGATCTGTGACATCAAAGGTTCAGAATAAATCCCATGCTTTGTCCAAGGCTTTGAACCTCCATCATTTGCCTTTTAGGCAAGAAAGTATTCTGGCAGGAGACTCTCAAGCCTTCCTTCTACAGGGTTTCCCCACTGTGTAAAAGACATTAAGGCCTTACCTTCTCCCAGGTGAATGACTTAACCACTAGACTGCCTGACAATGGGTCCAAAACTATGCTGATTGTTTTCTTTAAGGAAAAAGAGTAGGACTGATAAGCTCATCTTCAAAGGAAGCTACTCAAAGGGATTTACATGCTTAATAAGAGCAGTCAAGCCAAAGAAGAGAAAGGCACCCCCTAGCCCAAAGAGAGGGATTTACATCCTTGACAATCAGGTCTTAAAACATTGCCTTGTGCTATTCTTTACAGGCTTATGTACAGGCACATGACTTCTGTGGATCCCTTTTCTATGCCCATAACCCAGAGTCAGTCTAGGCATCCTCAAAGGACAGAGAATTGCAATAGTTGCATCCTCCTCGTTAATGCAGTCCAACATTTATTAACTCTCTTCAGCTCTCATAGGAGAAATCACAAACCACGACTCATCTGACCTCTAGATACAACATTTTCCCTCCAACAACAAGAATAATAAAACTTCCTAAACTATAGCTATTCAGCCAGTTGGTGGCATGTAAGAGCGGCTAGTGACAAACAGCTGCTTTTGAAGCTGTCAGTTTACAACTGCTGCTCCATCTTAGGGGCTCTGCCTTTATAATACAACCTGCCTTTTTCATCTGTGCTGTTGCTAGTTCATGAAAAATCCCAAAATGCTGAATACAATTTGGGGGCAGAGGAAAAAAAAAACTACAAAATCACGGGTGTTAAGTCCTTTCCTGACATGGGGAGTTGCTTTTACAGTATTCTGAACAAATATTTTGACAAAATTTTACAAATAAAGACGTATTCTTTACTAAGAAAATATACTAAAAGCAAATTGAGAAAAACAGTAGAGCTTATACAGCTGTGTTTAACAGAAAGATATATCTGGTAGGCATGGAAATAGGAATATATTTGACAGAAAAGCATACCATAAATCTACAACTATGACTAGAGAAATTGGTGAAGTCAGACACTGAAATTGAGTGGTCATCTGAAAAAAGAAAATTACAAGTGGGAGGGGAAAAGAGGAAGGTCTCATATGCTAAATCCTCTTTACCTGAGATACGGTGCTTTTTGGAACTTATTAACTGCCTTTGTTGAGGTCAAGTGCTGTCTTCAGTACACCTGACTTTCTCATTGTCCAAAACAGAGACTTTTTAGGCCAGCAGATGCAATTTCCTTCTGATGGATATCATTAGAGTGAGTGGGAAAAATGAGCTGATACACACTGAATTTTTACTTCCCTGTGGGGTTGAGGGGCACAAGGACACAAGCCTGTGTCCTCCAATTTAGATGTGCAGTGCTAGACCCTACAGACCAGATCCTTCCTAAGATATGATGTCTGGTACATTGTGGAACATTTTTTCTTCATTCAAAGCACGTGAAAAGAAGGTAACTTTGTCAACACCGCACACTGCTCACTTAAACGTAATTATAGTAATATGTGTGAGGTCTGTTTGAATGCTTTCAGGAAGATGACAGAGGACATTTGGAAATTATAACATTTACAAGGCCAGAGAACACAGTAGACGGTGAGCGCAGAGACTAAGAAAACCTGATGCACACCACATTTCTGGTTCAATTTCTGGTTTACAGCAGTATTTTTAAGAATAAGGTATGACAGATTTCTTCTGCAAGGACATGTCTTATTTATTGCTTTTGTGAATACCTTTCCTCAGGCTTTCTGCTGCAGCCGCTTTGTGGGCATGACGCAGCCAGACATCCCAGACTGAAGCATCTTCCAAGAATCGTACAGTCAAGTCAGAATTTTGTTTTCCTGAATAACTGTAGATTAATTTTCCCTCTTTTCCACTTCACCTTTCATGTTTTAAGTCCTGCAAGGCTGCTATGGGTGAGGTACTTTCCTTTAAGAGTTTCAGAAAGCCATTTCTAATCATCTTTTACGTAGCTACATAGCAGATGGATGCAGATTAAGGCAATCACAGATCATGACAGTTTCTTCTTCTTCCTCCTTTTTAAGAAAAACATGCTACTGCAGAGAGAGATCTGTTAGTCCCACATGTCCCAACCTAACAAATTTGGAAGGACTGACTAGTGAAAAAGCCATAATACATTATTACAGTCATGATAACTGTAATTGGTGATACATGTTTTTCAGCACCCTTTAGTGATATTTTGATAGAGAATGATAAACCTTCTTAAGTAATTAAGTCTTACGGGTTAATTAAACAATGTAGAAACAGGAGAAGACTATGTAGCAATCCCTTCATGCATTAATAAAAAGCTGTGGAAATTAATGCCTTTGTTGTTTAATATAATATTATAATAACTTGCATAAGAAGGAAAAGGAGTACTGTTATCTGAGCCTGCCTAGAATTTTAGGAAAGTTCTTAGGGAAACAGCATTACTATTTTGGAAATGGCATTTGACCACACCACTGTGTTTCGCTCTCTACTCCTATTTATAAATGTTTCCTAACTGAGCTGAACCTTCACAACTTTAGGAATTCATCTTTGAATAAAGCATAGGGGCATTTTTTCACAACTCCTTCAGGCAAAATCCTCTTTGAAATGAAGTAGAGGTTTGCACAGAAAGTGCAAGAAGAAAGTGTAATGTAAGAAACTGTAGGAATGTGAGGTCAGATCTCAGGCTGATGGTTTTGGAAGCACATACTGAACACATGAAAGTATAAAAGAGAGCTTTAGCATCTGCTAATAATAAAAGGTCACATTTTTTCTACACCAATTATGTGGTTGCAACCTCCTTTAGTCAAAGTCAAGCAATGAGGTCAACAACTTTTAAAAACCAATACCACACTTTCAGTTACTATTAAGTGAGGAAAAAAAAATCACTTATTGCAAAATGAAAGGCAGAGACAAATAATAGATCAATATTCTCATTTACCTCTTTAGGAAGTGAAATTAAAAAACCCCTACAACAAATGCTTACCAAACTTCACAGGATTTCTGTATGAGTCACAATATGTTTATAAACATATTTGGTTCTTTTGTACAGAGCTAACACAACTACATGAGAAAAGAGCTAACTATGGAAAACCAGATTTTTCAGACTGTTTTTCTACTCTGTAGTAGATATCTGCATAGCCATAAAACAGAATGATCAAAACGTATAAACCTGATATTTCTCACCTACTCTCAAACATGGAGAAAAAGCTACACGCTCTTATTATTAACATTCCTGGAATTACGAAGCTGCTGTGAGAAAAAGGCAGAATAAGCTTGTTTTATTGTCCTGATATTCAACAAGAGTGCATGCCCATATTGAGTCACCTAGCGTTGCGCCATGGGTGGACAGCACTTTTCAGACTTTCTTATTTAACGTCAAGCTGGACCAGGAAGTGTTTCCATTCACAAAGAATGCTTTCTACTGGTCACTTAAATGAACTGTAGCTAAAAGTGAGTACTGGAAAAGAAAGAATCTGTCTTTCTGGAAATGAAACCAAAATAGTTTCCTTGCCGAGTCATACAATATCAGATCCTCTACAGGTTTCCTACACCTGTAGAAAGCCTTGGTTTTGTCAACATCGATCCCCAAAGGATTACTGATAGCAGGATAAGGACATCAGTCACCTGTACCATAGCAGCATACAAATTCAGCCCCTCTGCTGCTTTCATAGTGTTTTAATGATCCGTAGGAGTAATGTGGATGTTTCACGATGAAACAACGTTTTCTATTAAAATGGTGTTTCCTCAAACTGGGAACAGCTGGAGTTTTAGAGCCGCAAACACAAACCTTGTGATGGGACCTGTAAAGAAATATATTCTCTTAAGCAAACAAAAAAGGGGATAATTTTCATTGCTAGGTGTGTATACGCTCTTTTGATAGCAAGTACAGGTATCCAAATTTACAATACAAACAGGAACAATGGAGAGCTCCTGTAAATTGCTGTATCAAGTAGAATACTGCATGCTGGTCCGTATCTCCATAGATATGAAACAGGGACCTCAGCTCTTCTACTAGAACTGAGAAATCCGTTACATACAAAAATAGCTACACAGTAATCGTACGTCATGGGCAAGAAAAAAACCCAATTACCTCAAAGAATGTCAGTGGCAGCATTTGCTTCAAATGTTTGTTTCTGTTTGTGGCAAAAAAATAGTAATTTTTTCAGCATTACCAGATGTTTGTGCATCAAGCGTATTAACTGAACTGGCATATACACAGCTATAGGATAAAATACACAAAAGATGACTGATTAAGATAATGGATGATTAAACACATCAGCTAATGGAAATTACATGTGAGATTTCTATGGAGGACTTACAGGGAAGCACAGAACTGGGAAGAGCTAAAATGGTAGTTCAAATCCATATTCTTTAGTCAAAAAAGTCTGGGGTCTGAATTGAAGGGAAACTGAAAGACATGAGAGAAATCTACTCATCCATAATACATTGTAGTTCTAGGATGGAAATACTAGTTCAAGGGGATGTTCAGGCTCTTTCAGGAACTGTGCTGAACTTGTATGTTTAGAATGAATTACAGAACCACAGAGTGGTTGAGGTTGGCAGGACGTCTAGAGGTCATCTGGTCCAACCCCTGTGCTCAAGCAGGGCCACCCAGAGCTGGTTGTCCAGGACCACGTCCAGATGGCTTTTGAGTATCTCCAAGGATGGAGACTCTACAACCTCCCTGGGCAATCTGTGCCAGTGCTCGGTCACCCTCATAGTGAAAAAGTGCTTCCTGACGTTCAGATGGAACCTCCAGTGTTTCAGTCTGTGCCCATTGCCTCTGGCCCTGTCACTGGGTGCCACTGAGAAGAGCCTGGCTCCGTCCTCTTTGTACCATCCCTTCAGGTATTTCTGCACATTGATGAGAACCCCCGAGCCTTCTCTTCTCCAGCCTGAACAATCCCAGCTCTCTCAGCCTTTCCTCATAGGAGACGTCCTCCAGTCCTTTCATGTACCAGTATGTCCAGTATATCTATATCTCTCTTGTGCTGGGAAGCCCAGAACCAGACCCAGCACTCCAGGTGTGGCCTCACTAGTGCTGAGCAGAGAGGCAGGATCACCTCCCTTGACCTGCTGGCAATGCTTTGCCTAAAGGCAGCCCAGGACAACATTCACCTTCTTTGCCTCAAGGGCAAATGCAGCAGGCTTTCAGGTAACTTGATGTTGTAGGTCTGGTCAGTAGGGAGGGTATGTCTATGTTTACATATGGGCTAAACCCTAAATTCAGCAAGTATGTAGAGTGCTGACTTCTAAGAATCAAATGGGGCTTGCCTTATTGTGACTCAGCCACAATGCCCCAAGCAAAACTGAATTTGTCTGCATATGCTGCATTTAGTCACATATCTATCTGAAGTGCAAATAGCCCTTGCTCTCAAAGCCTGGCTGAAGTCTCCGTCTATCCCAACTACATATGGTGATTTTATGTCTGACACTGGACAGACATAAGAACTTAGGGTACTTTGAGGTGCCCAAGAATCTCCTTTTACAAGGTCAACTCACATTTGTATGCAGCTTTAGCTTGAGTTAGTTTGCAGGAAAGAGAAGGTACAAGCAGTCAAGTCTCTGCTGACTCTGGTCTCCCAAATTTTGTTTGTGGTATATAAATTGTGTACAAGGGATAATATAGACATAGTTATCCAAACCAGATCAGAGATGCAAATGAGTAGTTAGGCTCATTTGGTTCTGCTTACAATACAGAAATCAGCAAGAGGAAAAATAACCAGAGGGAAGCAATAACCAGGAACAGAAGCTGAGGTGGCAGGAATTCTTCTTGTAAGCAAAGCTTTGGAGACAAAAGCTTGAAAATTTGCACTGAGGACATACGAAATAGCATGACCTGAAAGATTCAGAAAAAGCCAAGCCAACACAAGAGACTGATTTTAAGGTATTCAAAGGAATAATAGAATTCAGTGGGGTTTCTACCTGAACTGCTGGTTGCAAGACATTGCTAAGCAATGTGTTTCTGTTCTATTGCTAATGAATACAGGTCCAAAAAAAGCAAGAATTTCATTCTGGTGGAAAATGGATGAAGTGGTCCCTACAACCAGAGGGAGGCAGCTGGAGCTGCAGGAAAGAGAATACAGTATTGTGAACTTTTCAGGAGCCGTAACAAGTCAGCATCCTAGAGCTGTAAAAAAAAAGAGATTTGTGCTGGCTTAGTAGCAGTTAAATACACACAAAAACCATATTCAAAAATGCAACTTCGAGCCTGAAGCTCAGCTTGATTTCCTTGTTTCTCCTTTTCAGTTTTAACTAGACCTTTCAAAGAATCAGTTCTCTAAAAGTATTTAAAGAAAAATCAAAGGAATGAATCAACAAAGAGGTGGAATACCAGCAGTGCCTTCCAGCAAAACACCCATCTTTTCCTCTCATTTCTGCCTATGACTGACCTCTGGGTAGCTCCTCTGCATTTTAATTGACAGTACTTGACACCATCTGATACATTTAAAATCTAAATGGCCTTCCCAAATGGACATAAAAATCTATTAAACAGAGCACTTAAAACATGTTCATGGGTTAAAGACTAAGGAGAGATGTGAATGTACACACACAAAATGAAAAATATTTATTTGAGGAATTTTGCCCTGCCCATTTTATCTTAACCTAATTTTATATATTATCTGTTGAGAAAATAAAATTGAATCCCATTTATAATCAACAAACTCCTCAAGAATAACATGAAGGTGGTATAAGGAAAACAAAAACAAACCCCACCATACTGCAATCATAAAGAGTGCTGTAATCAATGTAGGACATTGTCTTCTCAAAATCTCCTTTGGTACCTGCTATTAAATGAAAGCCAAACTCACATATTTAATTTTTTGCAAGTATTTTGCTTTCTTCATGCAAAAGAAATATGATTGTGAGTAAGAGTCAGGGGACATAATTTCAACTCTTCATTCTGCTTGTGATGTTTTCTGTGATTTCACTTCCTCTTTCTATATCTTACACCACCAGGACCAGTAACTTTGATCTCAAATCAAAAGATTTCCTTGGCTGCTGGCCATTATTTTCATAAGTAATACTTCTACCTCCAAATAGGCTTTTTTTAGACTGAGTATCTTAGTGCAAAGATCAGCTTAATTTGGGCTCTGAGTTCAAAGTGTTTCTCATATTGTTGGATAAAAACAGAATCCTTCACTCAATTTCAGTTTTGAGACCAATATATGTAAATCTTTTAAATCAATACAAAATTTCCCAGTTAACCAAAGAAGAGATTGAAACATTAAGCTATGTCTAATCAAATACTTTCCAGTGAATCAAATAGTCAAAATTTTTGTACTTCTAAATTCTACAGTTTGATCAAAGAACACAAAACATTCAAGAATATATTGTGATAATTATTTTGAGCTAGCATGTGTCCCCTCTATTCCTGATTTCTATGATTGAAAATTGAAGTATGCCAGTCCAGTTATTGAATTAGTTCAGCATGATGCCCTCAATATGACGGGCCCATTGCTCAAAGTAAAGCATTGACTAATATTTCAGTGTTTCTTGTTGGAGCCCATGAGTATTTGGTGACCTTTTATAAAGATGTGGAAAAGGAAACTTCAGACCAGATGGTAAATCCAAATTAAAAAATAAAATGCAACATGCATCTTTATACTAGAACTTACAGTAATTATTAAAGTCACTCGTGAGCAACTATTCATCACCATGAATAATGTTTTACAATCTAGTCTGTGACAAATGTGTCAAGACTCTTCCGTAAGTATTCACATGAATCTGGAAGTTATCAGTGGAGTTGTATCATACTGTAAAATTAATTATTTATCCAAACATCTGACTACATAGAAAAGCCAACTTGTACAGAGAAAGCCTTCTCAGAGTTGCTCAGACTGAGAGCCACCACATTTACCAAAATAACTTTCAGTTTGTTAACATTCAGTATGCTGATCTATACCTAAGAAGCCATTTATTTCAATACCCTGTTGAGTTGGGTGTTAGAGAGCCTGAAGAGCCAATTTTCATCCTGCACTGTAAGTAGATGTAATCACTGATATTTCTTAATACTGGAAAACAACATGGGGCATGCGGATATCTTGCATTTGGAAAAAAAAGTCACAAATCATTATGAGACAGAGAGAATTCTCACCATGGCCGTGCATTGCTACTGGTAAGAAGGGACAGAGGGAGAAAGGGCAAAGACACATATGAAGTTGTGGCTTTGAAACGAAAAATACTAAGAGACAATCACCGGGAGACCACTTACAACTAGAACAGGCCTGGAGAATTCATTGATTGGGCTTTTTTTGTTTAACTTAAGGAAAGCACATCCAATTTAATGACACTTGGATTAGATGAAACAAAATGTTAATCTAAAACTAGATGAAACTTTAATGTTTTCCTTCTTTGCTATGTAAAATATGTACTGTACTATGTAAAAATGCTTTGTTTTAAGAAGGATTTTTACCATCATATCCCTGACTACATATTCTCAAAGGAAAGAAAACTGCAAATGTGCAAATTTAGTCATATATTGCAATTTTGTCTAAGAATAGAAGAATCACAAGATCACACTCTGGGACAGAAAATGACAAGAAGCTGAGTATCTGAAGTGGTAAATAAAAAAAGGGAACACAGCATGTCTGAATTTTTTATTCTGAAACAGAATATAAATTCAGTCTATAAACTTTACTCTTACTACAACTTAATATAATGTTTTCCCCTGCATAGTGAAGAAAAACACTATAAATTACAAGTTATTATAAACATAGATTAAATTGTAATGCCATTTTAATTTGTCAATTAAAGAAAAAATCCCCTAAAAGGGTGAAACCACCTCACCCCACCCACAGGACCATGGTACATACATAAAATTTTAATTTTAATTGCCATACAAGGCATTTGGAGAATTCCAGATGAGTAGACTATTTCACCAGCTGTGTGATCAATTTGTTCACACAATACATAGATGCAACAAGTTTTTACATGCCTGCCCCAGCAAAGTCCATCTTCTAAGCAAACACCTAGGGAAGAGAAACACATGAAGTGCTTTGCGGAACTGCCTCATATAAAATGGCTTTGCAAAATCAGCTTTGTGGTGTTGCTTTGTTTCTCAGTAATCTCTCGGCTCTGGTTTGTGCTGTGCCTTAGAAAACAAGATTGTGTCCTAAACCAACAAGATGAAGAGTGGAAGTGTGGTGGAAATGAAACACAAACGGTGCAGGGGATTTACTAAGTCAATCTGTCTGGTTTACATATTCTTTACTCTGATTTTCCCACTCGTTTTTTAGGAACTATCCTGCTAGTAGACCTGTGAAAACTAACAACCCAACATGTGAAGACTGCTTTATAGGTTGCAAATACCAATATATGGAAATACAAAAACAGCAGAGGTACTACATGCCATGAAACTTTAACTATGTCTCTAAGCAGGACTTGGAAGCAGATTCTGTAGAAAAACTATGTGGGATTTGAAAGTTCAGTGTAAAAATGCTGAGTCATAGAAGACCAGAATTCTATGCTTAATTCATAAATCTAGAATTACTGAATTTTTGAGCCCTGAGTCTTGCAAAGTAAATAAAGCTCTGTCAGATAGAAAGGTGCAGCTGGGCAGTGAGGGGGCAGTACAAAGGCAACCCTGTTTTAAAAGAGAAAATGTAAGCAAATATGTAAAATGTAAGCAATATGTAAGTAAAGATTTTAATAATCCTCCTCTTACTTCAATCCTGAAAGGTCAGCTTTTCAGTACCAGTTTAAGAAACACCCCAAGCATACCTTAGTTTGCAAAAGAAAGCTGTTATCCTAACTAGAGGAGACTGACACCATACCTGAACAATTATTTGGTCTCACTGTCTTAGAGAGCTCTGGTTTCTCCCCTCTGCTCTAAGCCATACAGGGTACTTTGAGGAATGTAAAAAAGCTGATGGGAGAACATGTCTGGCAGAAGCACAAATAATTGGGGAAACCAACTTCTCCAGAAGTTCCTACTCTTTGAAAAGTTTTGCATTTTCCACAGCTGTTATTTTGGTCCAATCTCTAAATACTCATCTATCTGGGGAGAAAAATGTCAGGATTGCTTGAAAACAAAAGGAAAAAGAAAGAGTATCAGGCAACACGTCATATCTCAGCCAGACTGAAAAGCAACAGGAATGTCTGCTTTCCTCATTTTATCTCTTCGATTTTTGAAAATAGCTGTTACAAAACCATGAAAGAATTTGAGCTCATTTAAATAATTATTTAAAAAATCATTCCTGTGAGACTTGTACAATGGACCCATTAAGGTTTCATATAGCACCTTAGAGACAGCACAAACCAATCCTACACACAGGGCTGTATCTGAAGTGCTGAGGTCTCTTGTGCTTCTGGATCAGAAAAAGATGTGGCATTTTAATGGACAGGAGATATTTTAAAAACAAAAACAACAGAATTAGAGATCAGGAAAGATATTGAACATCAATGATGAGAGACTAGAAACTCAACAGTCTTTTTGCAAACCCTCAGGCTTATTGCTGGAGAAGAGCCTCCATGCTTTGTCATTGTGTCCAACAGGCTGAGCTGAAGTGACTCTCGACTTTATCTTCTCTTTAAACCAACAGGATCTACCAATGGACGTGTCAGTTTTGTCTTGTCCAAAGAGTGGCTACCCACTGTGATTTTGATGCAGACACCTTTCCCTGTCCTGGCACAGTTGTTCACATACCCAGCAAGATGCACAGATCAGATGGGGGGTGTTGGAGCTGGGCTAGACCCCAAACCACCTGAGCACATGAAGACCTGGGCTAGAACAAGGAGGAGGAGAAGGAGATCAGAGTGAAGAGATGAGAAACCATGGTCATCGGAGAAGGACAGCTGGTTTCACTGGCAATGACGGTTTACTGATCATGAAGGTATGGCTTTACTCCAGCAGTAGACTGTCCGATAGAAAACAATAGTTTTTCTTTCGTTGTTTGCTATCCAACTGAAGAATTACAGCCTCAGATAAAGTCACAGTCCCTGGCCTCTTCATATTACTGACTACTTGGCTTGAGAAAATATACCTAGCAGCATGGCATCCTAGAATTTAAACTATCCTTTTATTTGTGTTTTGGGCATTATTACATCTCATTTGCAGTAATGCTTCCAGTTGAGATTCAGCTTTATAAATTGAGCAATTCATGTTTGGAGAGAACAAAAACTGTTCGCTCCAGCACTGCTCACCAGTTTTCATCATGGCCTCTCGTCTTGTTCTGCCTAATCTGGGAGTCCCACAGCAAAAAAAAAACCCCATAAATTGTATTGAAAAAAACCTGGGTTGCTAAAAAGATTGATAGCAAAATCACGATACTCCAATCCTGAATATAAATTGGGACTATAACCCACAAAAGAACAAAAGGCACTCTTGTTGTAATTCAGTTGAGGAATTATTTTAGTAGGAGAGTAATCATTCTTGTCTGTAGTCCTCAATTAGTGTTAATTGTAAGAAAAAGCTTATTAGGAATATTTAAATGTTCAATTCCCCCAGTGCAAGCATATCTGAATTCCCAGAAGCTAGTTATAGTGCAGAGTGTATTAACTAAAATGCTACTTTGGGAAATCCTTCTTTATCCAATGTTCATTATTAACATGAAAGATAGTGAACAGGTTTTGATTTTCTATAAAGATTTTTGTCTTTGTGACAGGGATTCAAATTGTGAAGAAGAGCATTTGAAATGTTAATGAAATTGTGATCATTTTACAGGACCTAGTCCCTTTATGACACTTCTGCTCCAAATGAAGGATTTGCACAGCTTTACAGTGATCCAGGGCAATGAATGTATTGTCAAACTCTGGATCCCACTGTCACTTTCTAAAGTGACAAAAAATTTGGAGCACTTCAGTTTAGGGTTTTTGTGGTGCTGACATATATGGTAAGCCATATTTATTCCATAGCTCCTATTGGCCTGTCTAAACTGTCTATAAGCCTCATAGCCTGTTTCCTACAGAAGCACTCCTTAGCTGGGGTGGCTGTTGGCCATAGGAGTATTTCTAAATGCCAGAATCCTCTCCCCATTGTATTTTGTCAAATATCTCCTGTGATCAATACGTGCCTTTCAGATGATCAAAATCCAAGTATCTCTATTACACGAGAGGCTGCATTACACAGAGGAGGTGGCTTAAGTTCATTGCGTGAGCAGTCATGCTCTGCCAGCCACAAGCATCATGCCCAGGAAAAGAGACAACCTTACATATCAGTAATACACTTGGGACCTGTGAGTATGGTCGCCCACTTCTTCTGCAAGAAGCCTTTACAGATTCTGGCAAAAAGATTTGGTATCACTACTTCCCCATGTTTTGAAATTCAGAACCCTTTCAAACCTTAGACGGGAATTCCACATCTCTAGGCACTCTTGGAAACATTGCCTCATGCAACCAAAGATCCAGACTAAGCTGTAGCTTTTATCCATGCCCACCAACAGCAGGGAAAATGGGTCTTCACAATTTATCACAAACTCTTATCACTCACAACTTATCCCTGTGAGTAGACTCCTCTTTCTTACCAACTCAAACTGATAAACCATCTCTTTATTGGTCAGCAGAAAGAGAGCCAAGTCTTTTTGGAAACTGTGTCTGGATCTTAGGTGGCATCTCTATCCTCCTGCTTAATGTCTGAGTTTACTGTGGATTACCTTTTACCTCTCTTCTTTGAAACTCCTGGAATTTGGTCATGGGTAGTAACGTCTATGTGTTTGCATTTCAGTTCTCCTAAATAAGCGTGAGCAAGGAAGATGTGACTTTTGCATTTAGGGACATATTTACTTGGTCCTCAGAGACAGTGAAGATTCAGAACAGAAGGTGTTCAGACTGTATTACTCTTCAGAGGCAAAAATTCCAGTCATCATTGCTGCCTCTGCAAAACAACTCATATGGAAAAGGAGCTAAATATATACTGGTGCCTATAAACTTACCATAACATAGCAAATGTAACCTAAGATGCATTAGTGTAAGTATTCCCAGCAGAGGCGAAGAACTCTGTGATGCAGTGAGATCACATCTCAGGGACAGCTTAAGATTCTGATCATGTATGGAATATGAACTAACATGGAATAGGTGCAAATAAATCAGTGTTGGCACAAGCATACACGGTGCAAACTAGCTATTAATAAATTTAGCACCGAAGCTGGAAACCCCCCCTGAATGTTATAGGAATGTCATTGCAGAACACCTTTGCGTTTGGAGTAGTAGGTCTACAGCAAAGTAACGCAGGCTCGGGGGGGGGGTTTCAGCATGGAGCTAAGGGAAACTTATGAAGGCATTCATGTAGCACAGTGGCTATGATAATAGATGACTAGTCCCCTGTTCCCCACACCACAGTTAAAAGACAGATACTTTTCAGCATTAGGAGTCTTTTAAGGTACGCTGTCCACATGCTGAGTTGCATTCCGAATGTTAATACAGCAGCCACAAGAGCCAGGAGACCATTCTTTACAGCAGAATGGCCACTTTCCCATTCGTTTTATAAGCCAGCTCTAACTTCTGGGATGAGTAATGGGATGACAAAGTCAGTCAATGGCACCGTTGCAGAGCAAAACTAAGCATGAAGTCTGTTTTCAGTACAGTATTCAGCCTGAAGACATCTAGAGTAGGATTTGATTACTCTAATGCAGGTGGTGACTATTTACTTGTCTGTCATCCTGAAACAGGTGTTGCATTTGGCAGGGGGATTGCGCCCTCAATCCCATAGACCATATTAACTACAGAGACAAACCTCTATAGACTATATTGGGGAACTTGACAGGTAGCACAGATGTTGAGCACCATGTTGTAGACACTTAAAGACGGGTGAGCTGAAGTTATCTCCTGCCCTAGCTTTTAATCAAAACCCCCACAAATTTCAAAGAGAAACAACAAACTAAATCAAACAAAATACTCTTCTAATATGAAACCCTTCACTAAATTGAGAACACAAGATCAAAATTATATTTACATTTTCATTACAAAGCATTTACCTGCTGAGAGATGAAATTATCCTAGGCGTGTGGTTTTAAGTTTGCAGTCCAAATACAGAAATACCATGCAAGGAAGTGCACTTCTGATACACTACCCTAATGGTTAGCTAAACAGCAAATGCTTACTAGCTAAGGGCTCATTTAAGTTTTATGTCAAAGATTTAAAGGATAACTTGCAAAGTGTAGGACTGTGCAACATGGTGGCAAACTAGCTCCTTCTGGCATGGCCTGTAATTTTATATTCATAAACTCTAAAGGCAAATCTGAAATGTATTTTTAGTGTGGTTCTAAACTACCTAGAAACATTGCAGCTAGAATAACTATACATATTGAAGCTTTTGGTCTCAAAGGATTATTTAAATCATCTATTAATCATAGCTTACATGTTGGCTGTTTAGTATGCAGCATCTGGATCTATTTTTTTTTTCTATGACTCTATGATTTGTCCCGTGCTAAGGGGATGCAAAGAAGACAACACGATCATAATCTCCAATTTAATTTAGGTTTTATGCCTTTTTTTTTTTTTTGAGTTGCATTCCCAGATATACCATGACTGGGTAAGTAACTGTGTTTCCATGGAGAAGCAAATCTGTTTCAACCAGCTTGTCTAGAATAAGAAGTGATTTGTATGTGTCTGTAAAGACAGCAGTAATTTCTACAAGATTTACTGTAGTTTATATAGAAAAACTTTATTAGTTGCTCATGGCATATTGCCACAAGAAAAAGATCTTACAAATTAATTCTAAAATAATGTTGTCTAGAAAAAAATATGGAAATGCTTTTGATGCTAAAAAAATGCAGAAAGCTCTTATAAAAGAAACAGAATTTCAACAAGTATCAAGCATTATTCATATTCATTAGTGGACAGCAATTTAGTAGCCCTATTTTCCAAAAGCGTCCATTACTCAAATGTTATCCTGTCGGAGGAGATACCCTCAGATATCAATTTTATATTAGCATCTCTTTCAGTTAAGAAAATAACAGAAGGAAAAAAGGGGAGGAACCCATTGCCTGCAATTGTGTTCAGGCCATGAACCTGAAAACCATTTTTTGGGTTTTTCTCGTGATTGTCCGGAGTCTTCCCGCAACGAAGGGGAGCCCCAGGACCGCCCGGCCCCGCTCTGCACCCCGGCACCCCTCGGGTCGGCTCGCAGCGGCTGAGGCGGCGGCCCAACTGTTGCTGCCGTGTCCCCCCGGAGCCTGACCGCTCTGGGGCTTTTCCAGCAGCACGGTTATCTCCACCCCACGCTTTACTTCGGCCTTCTTCACTTACAGCTGCTGCTCTGGGGAGAAAAAGATCCTGACTGCAGCAAAACCTCGACGCGCGGCCTATACGCTACGTCCGGTTGTACCGGAGCGAGGGTAAGAAGGGTTTTTGTAGGAAGATGCTCCGGCCGGGTGCTCTGCTCCCTCGGGCAGACCGAACGAGCGGGTCGCAGGGCTGGGGGTCCCCTCCCCGTCACGGGCGGCCGCCAGAGGCAGCGCGCTCCCGGGCCGGTAGAGGGGCGGGTGGGGTGGGCTCAGGGCCGGAACGCTGAGGCAGCGCGGGAGGGCCGGGGAGCGTTGGGCCGGCGGCGGCAAGAGCTGCCCTCAGGGGAAAGCCCACTTGCCCGCCCCGGGGCTGTGGCCGTAAGGGGCCGCCCAGGCCCGCCCTCCCGCGCCGCCCGGCCAATGGGAGCGGCGGTTGTTAACGGGCCGGGAGGTGGCGGCGTTTCCACAGCAGCGGTGGGGCCGGAGCCAGTGGTCGGGGTGCGCCATGGAGGGGCTGGAAGGTGAGGGGCAGCGGCGGGGCGTCGCCTCCCTTCGCCGGGGGCAGCCGCCGGGCGCCTGGGGCGAGCCGGGCCGCGCCTTTGTGCTGTGGCGGGGCGGGCTTGGGCGGTGGGAGCTGGGGCCCGGGCGCCGCCTTCCCTGTTCTCGGAGCCCCTTGAGGCGGCGCGGCGGCCTCGCCCCGCTCCTCGGCCGGGGGTCCTGGGGGGTGATGGGGCTGAGGTTGGGAGTGCCGCGGAAGGGGAGCAGCGTGCTTTTGGGGCGGGGAACAAAGGCGGGCGGTGGCGGGCCCCTGCGGGAGCCCGGCGGGCTGGGCCGGGCGGGGAGGCGCGGAGGGCAGGGCCGGCCCCGCTGCGCTTTGTCTCGGGCGCTGCTGGGCTGTCGCAACCGAGTCCCCGGGTTGTGGCTGTTCCCCGTTGGCCCCTTCCTGCCGCGGCCGAACTCTGAGCGCGGTGAGCCCGCTCGGTGATCGGCGGAGGGTGCCCTGGGGTGGGGCGTCGAGTCGTGAGTTACCCTTGCCAGGCATCCTTTTTCTGCCGTCAGATGGCTGAGGTGGGTGTTAGGATACGCTGGTAATGCTAGGGAAGCGTTCAGTGCAGTGAAGGCTCGGTATGTATTTGCTGGCAGAGTATTTGCAACTTTATCCTGTGCCAGTTGTGTGAATGAAGATAGCACCCTCCAGAATATCCATCATAGTAGAGATAACGGCTTGGAATATATGAAGTTACAGCTTGTTACGTGAGGATTTCGATAGGCCTGTCATTACTGTGTTTTGCAAGCTGCAGGAAAAATATAGACCTGTTCTCAGTGACTGTTACAAACCAGTCATTCAGATTTCCATGCTCTGCTTCACTAGAGTTCACTCCTGTTTAAGCACTCAGTTACCACAACCTGGCCTTTGTTCTTTATCACATTTGGAGAACAGAAGCAATTCTCACTGAATGCCCGTCTTCTGTTTTTAATAGATTTTGTAGTCATCAGGCTCTGTTCTTATGCCTAGTGACTTCATCAAGACTGTAAATTTGGAAAACAGGATTTGGCATTAAAATCCCAAGAGGTTCTTTTTTGTTTGATTTACTCATTATGCTTTGCTGACTACTAATGCCTTTTAAATTTGAAAGGTGGTGTCCAGTGTTTATCAAATAATGCTTGATCAGGCTCTAGGACTCGCATGACAATCCTGTGGCAATTCCAGAAGGAGAATGCTTGCTTTAATTTTGAGTCAGCTATGTGTTTGACTGCAGTTGGGACTACATATCATCTGCAGCCCGTCTATCAATTGATTCATCTGTGAGCTGACTTCCCAAGGCCAGCTATGTCAGCTGTGTTGTATAAGCTCTAGTGCCTTCATACTGAGGGTGGGAAGAAAGCAGATCTACAGATAACAGCAGAAGCCTGAAAAATCATGTAATTGTTGCAATCAAATTTGCCCAACTGTTCTAACCTTAGTGATTTGCAAGTCTTCTGGAAATGGTTTACATTTGTTTTTATTTCAGTAGGTACTGGAGTGGTGGGAGGAAGAACTGCTAAATCACAGGGGGAAATCTCATGTTAATTGTGTAAACCTTTTCTTGAAAGTAATTTCAAAAGCTAGAGGTTATCAAAGCATTTTTCCGTTATATGAAATGTTACTTATGAACGCACTAATTTGAGAATAGCACAGGTAATAAGCCATTTCTAAAACTTCAGATGGCCTTGCATTGTGAACACTAACATCCCACACTGTTATCCAGCATCCTTCAATGCTAAAGTTCTTGAAACAGAAGAACATAGGATTTTGCATTTGTGTGACTCATTTTGTGATATGTTTTTCTTTCTCTAAACAAATTGCCACAACATAAAATACTTAATTTTTTTTTTTGCTTCAAAACATTTGAAGCAAGTGTTTTTGCTTTTATTTACAGTTTTTCAGTGTAAGCTGTCTCTCCTGATGCACATTAGATTAGGCTCAGATGAAGTTTCTGTAGAAATGTCTGCCCAAGACAGAAAAATGTAGGCAAAACCAATAACAACAATGAATTATTTCTCTGGGTATTATGCTTTTTTCCAGTCATTGCTCCACTGGCAACTCAGAAGAATGTTGCTGGTTGCCATTTTAGATTAAATTTATGTTTAGAAGCGCAATTGCACAGTTGTATCCATCCAACATGGAAGTATGGGCCGCTTCTGAAATGCGGCTTGGCCTGCTCCCTCTCTGTGTTAGCGCTTAGAAAAATCAGTTCCCAGAGCTGATTTGTACAGTAGGTCCTGGCAGTTGTGTGTACAAGGGATGGGATTATGGTGGAGGATGGGCATTATCTTTTGGCAGCAGTCTGCTGGTGTGCTTTTATGACTGTGGAAGACCCCCTCAGGCTCAGGACCCTTGGCCTGGACTTTCCTCCTCAGAAGCTGGTGCTTTGCTTTTCTGAAGCTCAGCATTGTAGGTGAAAGACCTGTTTTATTTCTGTTTATTTAAGCATGCTATTAATAAAGAATAACTCTACTCAATTTATAATCATTCTTTCCATAGCGTGGAGAGTTGAATATGCATTAGCTGGCTTGTGAAGGTGCGTTAGTGACATTTAAAAAGCTAAATAATATTTCCAGTGTTGAAGTTGCATTTTCTCGCTATGTGCAAGTTTCAATGTCCAGCAAAATGGAAAAGTAGGTTTCTGGGTGACTTAAATGTTTCTTTTAAAATTTACTTTTGTTGCTTTCTTAAAGTTTGTTGCTTTATTATTTTATTTGCATGTCAGTATTTTTATATTACTAGATTGTTACTGAAAGTCAAATTTATAACTTTAAAATTTTGTAAAAGGAGTCAGCGGGCAGACATCATTATGAGCGACAAATTTGGTGTGTATTTTGAAAATTAAATCTAAAGTGACTAGTGACAACATTTGTTACTTTGCAGTGTTTGACCTGTTTGCTTGTTATTAATTTTCATTTAATTTACTTAGAGCAGTAGACTGTACCTTACAATGTTGTGATCTTTAAGGTGAGTTTAAAAATCCTTTCCTGAGTAGTCAGCTGTGTGCTGAATCTCAGGACCATTTTCTGTGGCTTAACAAAGCTTGTTGCTTTCAGTGCTGGATGGCAAGAAAGAGCTGTCACATTGGCATGTTTGTTGCTCTCTGTTTTGCTTGAAGGAGATGGAGGAGGGGATCCAAGCACTGAATTCCTGACTGCATTTAAACTGGAGCAGTCTAATGGTGGTGTTTGATCAGCTTCTCTCCAGTCTGTTGTTTTTCCTGGGAGGATGCCGGCAACAGCTGCTTGAGCTGACTAAATGCCGTTTCCCACACTTGTTCACAGCCCGTCCCAGTGGATTGGGACTGCTGCTGCCTAAGGAGTAACGGGCAGAGGGGTAGCTGTGTCTGAGGGCTAAAGTCCAGCTCTCTGTGGTAGGTAATGACAGTGCTTACGAAGCCCCAGCGTTCTTCTTCAGCCTGCACTCGAACAGCCAGAGAAGGCGGGTTGAGGTTGGAAAGGGATGGGTGGCTGCTTGCTCAGGAAATAGCTTGCAGTCTCAAACCCAGAGCTTTCCCTTGCAGATGCCAAGTAGGGACTACTGTGATTAAGCATTTAGACTCTGAGCAGTCTGGGTGTGCCCTTGAGGTCTCATAGTAATAAAGCTCGCTGTATAGCATCTTCTGCTGAGATCTGTGCTGTAGTAGTATCTGTCCCTGGACCCTTTACTGGCACTGATAATGTCTGAGACACCCTACTCCACCCCAAATGGTACAAGCCATTCTGGTTAGGGGTTTCATATTAGTAACATGGCTGTTAAAAGCAGGTGCTTATGCTTGCTTTGACAGAATTTCTGAATAAGCTAATGCCCAGTTTTATTTTTTTCCCCTTATAGTGTAGGAAATTATTTATTGATGGGAGTCTTCCTTTCCCTTCAGTGTTCATCTTTGTCTTGCCTCATGCAATGCATGCAGCAGCTTCCTCACTTTGGCAGCCATTTTCTTAAGCTCCATTTGAGAGAGGCTCCTGCCTTTTTGGAACACTTCAGCTTTTCTTCCCCCCCCAAGTATCTTTATCTGTCCAACAGAAGGAAGAATTAATTTTACAGTACTACACTTAAATCAACAAGTTGGAAACTATTAAAAATTGAAATGCAAAACTAGTATTTATTCTTTTTAAGAAGTTATTTCTCTCTGGTAGCTATTAAACACAATTATAAATATGACTTTGCATTGAACTGTTGTGTTTCACTAAGTCACACTTGCACCTCTGTTAAGTGATCTAATTTTGACATTAGTACACTGGATAATTGTGGTCAACGTATTTACTTTTTCTTAGGCAATTACGTTTTTATTTTTGATTAGTGTTTATGTTTTGGGGAAGAAATTGAAATTAAATGTTTTGCTTAAGGAAAAATTCTGAAAACTAAGTTTAAGCTGATATGATAGGGGAGCTGCACTATCAGAATATGTTTCACCTTTAAAGGAAATGAAGTGATAAATGTAGACAGGAATTTGAGTGTCAGATTAGTTTCTTCGGCATTTTAGGGCTAACAGATTTTACACTATTTTCTATAGCTTGTGTAGAATTCTTGCATTTTTAATTTGAATTGCAGAAACTAGACTGATCTAGTAATTGAATTCCGTTGGTTGAATTTAGTGGGAGGATGAATGTGTTTTACCTGCACACACACACTTGATGTGGTTATTATCAAAAGCTATTGTTGCTTTGCAGTAAAATCTGTTTCCAGGAGTATGTTAAACAGTTGACTAAGGGGGTGAGGGGTGGGCTAGCTTCTTGAAGAAATTCTGTGGTGGGGCAGCAAACTAGGAATCAATATATTATAAATGAATTTTATTATCAAAATTGTTTTTAACATGTTATTAGCCAAGTAATATTCTGATAAGCAAGCAGACCTAGGTTGGGATTGCTCTGTCCAATTACAAAGCCTAGAATTGCTTTGGGGGTCAGTGGTGCAAAGCAGCCTTGGTTTTAGACTGATCTTCACTTGACTGCCTGCTTACAGTCATTATGGTGCTTGTAGCCTAATACAGGAGAATAGTGAGTTTGTGATGCCAGAACAGAATTGTGTAACATGTACATAGATTTTGCAGGTCACATGCTTTCTATTTGCTTTAGTTGATCTTAAAGCTCGTTAATAGAAGACCAGATAATGTATCTGGAAGTCAGATCGATCAAATAAAGCTGCTTTTTTTGGCTTTGGTTTTGTTTTTGTTTTGTTTNTGCAGTTGCAGGGCTGCAATTTTTTGGGGATCACATGTAGGTGGTAGGACAGCTCACAGGACTGCAGTGTTGTGGTGAATGAATACAGGCTCTTCGGGAAGAACCAGCTGGACAGCAAGGGGGGAAGTTGCCCTTTATGTGGGAGGGCAGAGAGAACGCATGGAGATTTGCTCTGGGGCCGCCTTGGGAGCTTATGTGTCAGCGTTAGCAGGCAGACCAATGTGGGAAATGTTGTTGTGTGTGTCTGCTACAAACCACCTCATCAGGAAGAAGATGAAGCCTTTTTCAGATAATTGGAAGGAGCCTTGTATTCACAGTGTCTGGTCCTCGTGAGAGACATTAACCACCTGATACCTGCTAGAGGGACAAATCAGCAAGGCACAATCTAGGAAGCTTCTGATATGCATTGATGATAAGTTCTTCACCCAGGTGGTCAAGGAGCTGACAAGGAGACACACTTCTGTTGGACTTCGTACCTATAGACGTGGGAGGTGTGAAGGTCTGGGGCAGCCTTACCTGCAGTGATCATGGGGTGATTGAATTCAGGATCCTGAGGGGAGGGAGCTGGGCAAACAGCAGGATCTCAACCCTGGAATTCAGGAGAGCAGGCTTTGACTTGTTTAGGGATCTGCTTGGAAAGAGAGGAGTCCAGGACAGCTTTTTATTTTTAAGGATGTGTAGTGTGACACTGGCATGTTTTCACATTGAAATTTATGCTTCACATGAGGAGGAGAGGAAAGGAAGAGAGACAGTTACAGGAAAGGGGAGTGCAGCATGGTGAGGGTTGTGCATGTGTTGCTATTATAACCATTCTTGATTGCATGCAGTTCATTTTTCAGTCACAAAAAAACCTTATTCACAGAATCCTCCTACAGGTTGTCACTTTGAGGCAGTAGGGCTCTCCTTGATATGTTGTTTTCAAGGTAGCAATATAGAAGTCACCATCATCAGTCTCATGTTCAATGCAATAACAGTAATTTTGGCAAATATAATGCACTTGCATTGTCAGGCTGAAGAGCTGATATGAAAACATGCAGAGGTACTATGAAAGTCTTACTCAAGCTTTTGAGCTTGAAAGAATGGAGGTTATGCTGCTTTTTGTTATCTTTTTGAAGCAGAAGTGACAGGTTTATACTGGATTAGACTGCATTGTCAGTATAAAAGTACAAAAGAATTCATGAGGCTTTCCTCTAAAATTAGGGGTAGATAGACAAAATTAGATTGGTTTGCTATTTGTTATACCATTGTGAATAACCTAATTTCATAAAAAATTCAAAGTATGTGAAGAGTTGAATACTAAGAGAAGGAGTTTTCTCTGATTTTCTTTCTCTAACTCATCCTGCAAACTGCTGAATGGCTAAGTGAGAAGGGATTTGCTTGGTGGAGCAAATCATGCATGCCACCAGTTTATCAAGCAAACTTTAGCAAAGTATGGCAAGTACTGCCAGTGGTTAAGCAGTATGATGTATTTATCTGACTTTCATTTGCATTAATATGCTGATTAAAAAATATAACCCAGTCCGTACTGATTAGTGGACATATGTTGGAAACTGACAGTCCCCAAAGAACTAGGTGCTGTGGCTTGATGATATAGATTCCAGTTAATGTGGGGAATGCACTGCATTTTTTTTGTACCTGGAGTTTATGGAACTCTTAACCTGAAGTTTATGGAGAAGGGAGTTATGCTGAAGGTAATAAATACAGTTTTGCAGGAGAAGAATTTGTCAAGCATTCTTCATGTAATAACTTTCAACAGTTGTAGATTGCTTGTTGGTTTCAAGTAGGTGGCTAGTCTCAAGGCTGGAAATCATATCAGAGTGTTTCTGCAAGTTTTAATTCAGCGAGGCTTAATGATTATTGTAGTAGTCTGGCCCAAGTAATTTAGTACCACCAGTGCTGCAGATAAATGAAAGGTTATGAAGGGCAGTCAAACAGATTTTACAATATGACAAAATACTGTTACTGGCACCAAGTGAGATCTTGTTTCTTTGGAGCATTCTATACTTTATATGTAAGTGCAGACACATACTTGGGTGAACAAAGCTCCCCAAAAGAGAAAATAAAGCTTCAGTTAATAGCTGTTCAGCAACATAAAAAGCTGTTCAGCTATAAAACTTCAATTAATAGCTGTTCAGCAATACTGAAGACTTCTCCTCCCTCTAGATGTGGGGTCTATTTACACAGCTGCTAAATTTGTAAACATGGCAGCAAGAGCCTGTGGCTGTGTCAGATTTAACTTGTATGTATTGATGGGTCCACAGGCTGTACTGAGAAAGATAAATCTGAGAACTGACAGCTTGCACTTTCTGCTGTAGATCGGTTGCTGTATTTGAACATGAGAGGAGAGAAAAAGAAGAAAAAGGGGTTGTTCCCTGAAAATCTAGGTTTCAAGGCAATCTAAACTCTATAATATAAAATCTATAATAGTATTGGAAGCACTGTGCTACATCTGAGAGAGTGATTGTATAGCTATGCTGTCAGATTTTGAGATCCACCCCAACTTTACAGCTGAACTCAAAGAACAGAAAGCGTGGGTAACTGGACTGTGACCATATTGCACACATTCCTTTTGAATAACTTATCCCTGTGCAGGTAGAAAAAAATAATTCAGAAGATTATTGTACTCTGGAAGTAGCTGGAGGAGAAAAAGCTCTGACAGGAGCAGTTTAGAAACACAGAGTGATGAGATTATTGTAGTGCTGCTAATAAAACTCCCAATGTAGTTGTTTAATTCAGATACCCAGCAACTTACTAGGTTGAACTCTGTTTTTATGTGAGACCTGGTCTCAGGCAGACGGTAGAATAGGGTGTAAAGCTGCATATCATAGTTTTGGCATCACTTCAGCTGAAATACTCCTTCCTTTGGTATTCACATAACCATTTTGAACATATTTCTCTTTTCCTTAAGTGTGTTTAGATTAGATAAACAGTAATAATTATGTCTATCCTTTTCTAAGTTAACAATATTAATTCATATTTAATACAGGCATGTAAACTGCTGATGATTAGTGGTATTAAAGATGGTAAAAGGAAAAATAAGCGTTGCTGCTGGATCTTGGGTCTTCTGTGATTGTATAACCAAAACAAGGACAATCCCTGCATTGTTGCTGGACTTAATGAACACTGAAGAAAGCTGCTGTGATGCCATCATACTACCATTTTCTTTTCTCAGACTCATTTGCCAATTTGTCATTTGAGTGTTCCCTGTTTTTTTTACGCTCGCTCCTATCCTTCCCCCACCCCGATTTAACAACCAAATCCCAATTTAACAATGCTTTTCTGTCAACTATTGTTCAGGAAAGATTCAATGTGCAAAGGACCATAGGCTTCCCATTTTCAACAAAACTTAAGGAACTTTGAGATTTTTTTTAAATAATTTTCTTTTGTGTTTTGGGTCAGTGATTTGTATTGGGGGGAGGAGGTGCTGGGAGCAGAAGTAGCTCTTGACAAATGTGGTTGACTACCTGCCAGCAGCAAAGGAAGGTTAGGAATGCTGTAAGGGAATCCAGCTCTGTAACTGTAGCTGCAGCAAGTGCTAGTTGGCATTCGTTAAGCATTGGTATGTTGTATGCAAATACTGCTCGATCAGGTGAGCATCTATCAAGTCTACTTCTTTTAATGGTGAATTTAAACACGAGCTTAAATTACAGAGTTCAGTGAACAGAAGGTGGTGGTGGAAAATGTAACTTTTCTTCTTTTACTAAGGCAGATATTTGAAAGAAATCTCCTCTCAGTCAAATCCTTTGTCTTATGCTATACACCTGATTTAAAGATCACTAGTTCTGATTTATTTCAGCTTTTGTGTCTTAAAGACACAAAAAACATAGCTTTTTATTTCTGTGAAATGGCGCTCTCACTTGTTTCTGCAAAGCTGAGGGTTGTATTAGAATAATGTGGTAGAAGGAAGTTGAACTCTTTAGCGGAAGTGAGTTTGCAGTGATGTCTAGTAGCATTAGTAAGAGTGCTGAAAACACCGAAGAATGAAGTAAGGAAACAAACAAACAAAATAAATCTGTGCATAACTTGTATTTTTAAGTAGGAGAATTGCTGCTTATCCTTGAGGAAAATGGTAAGGGCAGGTTCCAACCGTCTAAGCTATGTATGACCAGTGTACACATAATTACTTATGATTAATATGATGCTCAGGCTTGTGGATTTAAGAAAACAGGCCTATGGAAAAATTTTCAGGCAGGATTATTTAAAATATAGGTTGAGAAAATACAGCTAAAAATAAAAAACAAGTTCCTAGTAAACGTTGATAACATGCAAGTACAATTCAGATACAAGAATGGAAGAAAACCAGGATGTGTCTTCATGTTTTCTGTCTTTCCTACTTCCCCTACTTGTGTCCATCTAAATGCGCATACATTGAGATGACACAAAAGGAAGCTTGATTATGACTTCAGGTGTAAAACTCAGTTACTGTCAGTACAATCCTGCTGTACTCTGACAAGGGCCTATTCGTGACTACATGGAACAGGTATATAAATTAAAGGTATGAACATAAATGTTTTAAGCTGCAGAACACTTTTCGTATGATTTGTGATTCTTAAAATGGATTGTGCTGTGTGGAATATTGATACAATTAATGCATTATACATAGTTTAATACTGATGATAAATTTCATTCAA
>VZTO01011098.1:0-66218 GCA_013400615.1 Syrrhaptes paradoxus
TTTTGAGAAGGAGAGGTAGCAGGAGAGTTTTTATTTATCTGGATGAGTTGTACTTCATCCTCACTGTAGAGCGAACATTGCTGTAGTGAGAGATACTTTCTGCTTAGAAGTCTGTGTTTCACAGCCTGAGGTTGTCCTGTTGGATGGGAAAACTAAATTTCTGTGTCAGTAGTGGTCACTGTGTTCTCTGGCTCTGAGCATAGCAGGTGACATTGTCAGGAGGTTATGCACATTTCCACAGCAAATCATCTTTTTTTTTCAGTGAGAAGCAAAAATAGAGCATGTTTGAGCCTTCCTAGTTGTGGAAGGTAGATTTTGCCTTAAAGCCTGAGTTCTGTTCTTGATCTTCCCATTGCTAGGGTTGTTGCCTTGGGAAGGCTGCTTACCCTTGCTGTGCTCCCAGCTGATGTCCAATGGCAGGTGGGATGGCTCCGTGTTCTGAGCATTTGTGAAGATGCTCTGAAGTGCTTTGAGATCCTGACGGAATATAAGCACCAGAATGCAATTAATTGCTTTTCTCTTCCTGCAGGCATTTCACAGGTGGCTTCCATCCTTGAGTCCAGGTAGCACGAATGTTATAGTGACTGGCAAAGACAACCTAACAGCAAGCTTGATCAACATCGTCAGCTTTGACCTCCTCAGCAAGATGGAGAAGCAACTTAAGAGCACTTTCCAAGTAGTTATTATCGTAAGTGGTACACCAAAATTTTGAAGTTCATTTTGTGCTGCAAATGGGGTAACTTTTGTGTTGTACAGCAGAGAAGTGTGAAGTGGGCCTTATTTAGGACTGAAAGTATCTTTTAATTGTGGCTGTGATGGCAGCTCTCTTCAAGAGTAGAAGTAGGAGGTTTCCCTTAAATCTTTTGAGATAACTAGTAGAGTTTCATTCCTTTTTGACTCCTGAGGCTATGTTTTCTCTCCTACTGGTTATGGTGCCCCTCCGATTTCATTGTGGTTGGGCATTGGGCATGTCCTCTGCTGAGAGCAAGGTGTTTAAGTGGTGTGTTAGTACAATAGTCTTGGAATTGTATCTTCTTAAGGGGATTAGACTTCAGGGTGTTGTCAGTATTTATCCAGTAAACTAGATAACCTCTCAGCATCAAGTATGTGGGTAAAGCATCAAAAAATCTCCCTTTGCTTTTGTTCTACTGGCAATCTGCATTAAGCCTTCTTTGATCCCTGTATAATTTATTTGGTAAATTGCTTCGAAATCCATTTTTTAACCTTTTACAGAGCTGTGGNTCTGTGACAAGACATTCTGTCAGGGTGGAAATGCAGACTGATACTTTTGTATGCTGGTGCTTGGGATAAAGGGACTTGGGCTCTAGGGCTACTGCCCTGGAACCTTTTACCAGCCCTGAGATGGCAGATGTTCTTTCTGTGTGTTTATCTGTTCAAATCTGGACCTTGTATATGTTTTTACAGATGACAGTAGTCCTACTGAGTGCTGAGCTTCCCTGCTTTTTCTTCCAATCTTCTTTTGATGGCTAGGTACATTAGTGTAGCTTATTCGTTAATCAGGAGGGAGAAGGCTATGCCTAAGAGGCTAAGCAGTTGTATTGTCTTTGCACACATGGTTGCTTGCTCATCCACACATGGAAAGATGAGAATGTACCCTTGGAGGGCACCGATTGCTTTTTATGTCCAAGTTCTGCTTTGCTACAGCAGTAGAAATGAGGCCTGTTTGGGGGTGGTGTCTCAAGTAGGAGGCTATTATCTACCCGGTGAGTCCTATCAGCAGAACAGTTGGATTGTAATTAGATTTCTCTTTTTCCTTATTGTTTTCATTAACCCCTTATTTAGAGAATTGACACTGTATGGGCCTCCTATGTTTGCTGCATTTAAAGGACACAAGGGGCAAATGAGTATCGGTGGTGAAAATAATGTTCCTCTTTCTCCTTCCCTCTCTAGGCCCCTCTGCTCACTTGTTTGTGGTTGGTTGAGATTCATGGCTTTAAGGCTTGATTTCTGTTCCATTTGCTTGCAGCCATGGATCTGAATGTGGGAATCCTGCTACTCTCCATGCTGTCTTTTCATTTAGAGTATGATGTGACTATCCCAGTGCTTGAAATATCCTCTGGGATGATAGGCTTGTAATATTAGATAGCTGAGAATACTGGGAATTTGTTCTGTAGCCTGCAGTTGGAATATGGATCAGAACTGTCTTCACTTTCGTGCTTGTTTTGTTTCAGGATGAATCTCATTTCCTAAAGAACATAAAAACTGCACGATGCCGAGCTGCCATGCCTCTACTCAAGGTGTGTATGCTGTGTGCCAAACTCCATCAGCTAAAGTCGGGCTCCCAAAGCAGTGTTGTTCCATTTACCGGGTTTAGGAGCCAGCAGCTGAATGCTGTTGTTGTGCAAGTGGAAATCAAGGTGACACTGTAGATCCAAGAGCAAAATCTGTCCCTGGCTTAGCCACTTGTTCCCATACAAATGTTAGGTGGCAAGACGTAACAAAAAGAACTTCAGAAGCTCCCTTGATCTAATTGTGGTACTGCCACTGATGGGATTTATGGTGGTGGGAAAAAACGGAGTGTCAAAACTTATTGAATGTATTCAGGGAGAGTAGAAAGACTATAGTAGTATCAACACAGCTTATTTAATGGTACTAGTCTTTATCAGTTACTTCTTGGTACACAGATCACTGCTGTTTATCAAAATGGTATTACCTAGGTCCCTTCCTTGGCTTGGTTTTGAACTCTGTTCTGTTACTGCAAGCTTCCAATGTATTTGTGTGGCTGGGGTTAAGGAGCACTCCTTCTGGTTAAATGTACAGAACTAGTAAGAAATGGTAGAATGTGACATTAGCAAGGCAAGTGGCCCACAGAAGAGAGGCGATATTCAAGTATCCGATAGCAGAAGTGTAAATTTTAATGTCTTCCTATTGCCTGGCGTCAAAGAATCAAACTCTCCCTGGCAGCCTCTAGGAGATTCAAGTTACAAATAGTTTTTAGACACTGCAGAGTCTAGAACGTACATTAGAACAAAGTAAATGCAGTTCCTCTTCAGCAATTATCAGCCAGTGTGTATAAAGAGAAGATGTGATCTGTGATGGCTTTATAGGAACCAATTTTTATATGCAAGATTCTTAATGGCAAGCTAAAGGTGGTTGTCCTTGAATAACTTCATTGTTCTCTTTAAAGACCTGACTGTTGTCTTCTCTTGCCTTTCAAATCACTTTAGGCTTTTAATGTTTGGAAACTAAGTAGGAGATCCAATTTTATGAAGAGTTTGAAGTACAATAATTAGGGTGTATGTCTGAAAATGGTGGAAAATAACAAACTTACCTCATTGGAAAATGCTCAAGAAGCGGTCTCATCTTTTCCTGCTTGTAGCTTTGTAAGGATCAGCTTGTCAAAGTTATTTGCAGGCTACAAGATACGAGAGTGAAAGATGGTAGCTGTTAAGCGGAGGTTAATTGCCTGTATGAACTTACTGAGAATTTACAGTTTTATGCTGTCACATCACTGGTCTTAGAGAATTGATAACTGGTGCTTCTGAAACTGAATTTCAGGCTTCTGAAAGTATTAAAAGTTTCATGTTCATATCATGCATTATCTCACCTGCAAACAGCATACAGCACCAGATGTTTCATGTTAGATGTTCAGGTAAATTTTAATCTCCTGCTTGCTGTCTGTAACTTCTGAAGCAAGTTTGCTGTAATAGCCACTCTTCTGCCCTCCTTACTTTCCAACATGGGTGTTTTGCTCTAAAACTAGCCCCTTTGGCAGCTTTGTCTTCAACTGCTAGTGGTTGATGCTGTGTTCACTGCTGGCACAGCACATCACAGCAATGCTTTTGTATTTGTATGAATTTATATAAATTGTATATTTTGTATAAATATGAAGAGTTTTCATCACTTTAATATGGGATTTAACAGCTATACTGTGTCATCTTTATAGTAAAGAGTCAATCTCAAAGTATCATGTAAAATACTGAAAATACTTCAAATTTTACCCCGTTGACTAAGAGGCATTGATAAACATGCTGTTGAGGATAATATTCTTGCTATTGCCTTCTTTATGCTAAAAGTATTAGAACAGTACTGGGGCTCTTAGGGACCAAGAAAAGGTGTATCTGTAGGCAAGTCCTTGATAGGTTTGCTGCTTCTAGCACCTCAGCCCCTACCTTAAGGTCACAGTGTGAAGCCATGCCAGTGCTGTAACCAGGGCCCCTGAAGCCGACTTGTGCCTTGTCTGCTAAGTTTTGCCACTTCTAACTGTTGTTGGCACTATACTACTTTACTGAAACTGAAATTGGTATGGTTGCTTTTATTTCCTATGAGGTTCCCAGCATCCTAAAGCATGAATGCTTAGCCTTGAACTGACTTTTGGCGACAAAAAATAAAAAAAACTGTGAAGAAGAAATGTGAAATTCCTTTGTCCTTACATGCTACAAAGATTTATGAGTCCATAATGAAACTGGACAGATTTAAGTTAAAATATTTCTGTGCCTGAAATGTTTCTGTCACTTCCATCTGTACTTAATGGATTCATTTTATCTTGATAGAATTTGCTCCTGTGACTTCTCCATTTGAATAATAAGTAAAATATAAAAATTGTTGCGACTGTTTAGACAGAACTGCACAATAATCAGATTAAATCAATACATTAATAATAAAGATGGCTTAGCTTGGATATTAATTTTGAATCTGCCTTATTAGACAGACAAGCTGAATCCCCACCTCTGAAATATTTAACATCTGGTTGCAGCATTTAAAGCCTCATTTTAGTTTTAATATCTGACAATGACTGGTTTTCAAAATGAAGTGGTATTTTTAGCCACTCAGTAATAATTCATCTTTTCCTGCTCTCGTATATATTGTGGATCAAGTGTGGTACAGAATTGTCAAGCAGAACCATGTATTAAACATGTGGCCTAAGTTTGTCAGTTGGGAACTTCTAGACATTTTTTTAATATTAAAAAAAACCTCACAAACTGTGTGTGGTATTCGGTGTGTGCAGTATTCGGTATCTTTTGAGACATACTTAGCTGCTACCCTGACAGAGATTTAGGAAAGTTCTGCTTGGGGCAGTTGGAAGGGTGACCAGAAAGACGTTTTAGTGCACGTTCATAATGTCTGGATTCACCATGCTCGCTACATGGTAGCTTGCCCCAGGTTGTCATTAGTTTAGAGTAAGTATATAGACATGTTGTGCCCAATTTATTGTTATAGGACAAAAATTTGAGAGGAACTTATAATTACACAAACAAGATAGTGTGAGCTGACATAGAAGCGACAAAATGTTTAGGCCAGGTTTCTTATTCCCTTCACATTCTCAGTGGATGTGCAGACTTGTGGGTGTGCAGACTTGTACACGGGGGAGAATGCTTCATCTGCCTACATGGAACCAGGTGGCAGAGTTTATACACAGTCTATGTGCATCCCTGCAAAATAATGGAGGTGGATGGATTGAAAACTGTAGTAGAAAACAGTCCTTTGATGTTGTGGCATGTGGCAAAAATCCTGCTTTCAAGCTCAGACAGCTTTTACGCTGGCCAGTCTGTTCCAGCAGCTGTGTGAGATCCGTCCCCAGCTTCAGCATCTCTTATGGTACTCAAGAGGGCTAGAAGTTCCTGTGTTCAAAGTGGTCCTTTTGTCTTGTTCCTATGCCCATCAGAGTGAGAATAGCCTCATACTGTTGGGCTTTGGTTGAGTCACCATTGTTAGGGCAGGCCTGTCCCTGCCCCTAATCCAGAGCTGTGGCAATCAGTAGTAGGACCTACTTGTTACCTTGCTGTTTTCTTTAGTCTCATGACTGGGACTAAGTTCTTCTGGGCGTACTGACAATTCTGGTTGTTCCCTTCACCTCTGCCCTGCGTCTCCCTCCCTTGGCAGAAAGTGTCATGGTGTTAGCTTTTTTAAGCATTTTGGTTTTTCCTTCCAAGATTAGACTGGCCCAAACACATGAATACAGGAGAGGGAGTATACATGCTACTAATATCCATAAAACAGCAAACTCCCAGGGGTGTAGATGAAGACAAAGCAACACAACTGAAGTTTTTTTTCACTGATCTGTGGTGGGATCTCTTGGGAACCAGAGTGAAAAGGATTCTGCATCCTTCAACCAGCCAAAGTGCTGCATGGTGTTTGTTCCTCTAATTGTATGGAATATTGCAAGGCAGTGGAAACTGGGGAAGGTCCCAATGGAACATGGATGAGTCTTTTTGTAAACATGACGGTAAGTTTTTAGTGGAGAACTGGGTTAGAAACTAAGAAATAAAAAGTGGTATCTAACCAAAGATTCCAGTGGCATAAAATGGTCTTATTCCTGTTGTGCTCCCTATGGGGTTTGTTCCACAATATTGGGGTAAGATTACTAATGGGATGGTTCCTATTGAGCTTCTGTTCAGGTTAATAGCGTGATGCACGTCCTGATGTTTGCAGGGTTAAAGGTCTTTCTTTCTATTACGGAAGTCCAAATACAGTGTCTGGCTGGAATCTAATACTCTTTGTGCTTGTTTTAATAAAAAATGCTTAAAAATAATAGAGGAAAATAGATCAATGCTGAAGGTAGGAGGTGAGAAGGGAACATAAAAATCTCCCTTTCCAGTGCAAAATAAATGGCAGCTGTCTTTAGGCATTACAAATCTGTATGGACTGGATAAATAAACCTTTGCTTGTTGTCACCTACTGAGAGAAGAAACTTAATCTTGACATTGGAGAAGCTGTGGGCCCTCAAGGCTGCATCTTCAGATCTGTTCTTACCTTCCAATTTCTCTTCCTTCTCGAAGTAGGGAGGTAGTATAATTTGCTTCAGTCATAGCTGATTATCACCATTTGACATACATTCTCAGGCTGGACATCACTTAAGAATAGGGAAAGGCATTTATATTTTTTGGAATAACCACTATAGGATCGTCTTATGAAATGGAGAACCCTATCTATCCTACTCAGGTAAAGAAACACTCCCCAAAACAGCTGCAACCCTTTCCCTTTATTAAATCTTCTGCTTCATCAGGTGATTATCTCTATTGCATTAGGGCCACTTTCAGATTTTTCATTTCACAGGATAAGGTATTCTTATGCTAAGCAGTTCAAAATGATATAATAAGCAAAAACTGGGGACACAAGTGTACAGCCAGAACCAGCCACACTTAAACAAGTGTGTCAGCCTGTTAGCATATGGCAGAGCTCATGCTGTGAAATTAATTTAAAACAGAGATGGTCATTGTATGTTAATGAGGCTCTTTGCATGTTCAATTATTTCATTGTGGCATTAAGTCCCCCTTCCTCCCCTACTCCCCTTCAAATCAGTTGGGTCCTGAGTTTTGACCTCTAAAGTGCGTGCCATTGGGGTTTACCGTTTTGTAAATTATTATTTGACTTTCACAGGTGGCTTTTGTAAATGCTGTCACAGCTGTGGAATTAATTCTTCTTGGTGTATTGTGTGTGCAAGTGTAATGCTACAAAGCCACAATTTTCTCGTGTTACTTAGTAAATGAGGGCTACAGAACAGGTCTCCACTATTTAAGGCAGTGTTGGAGTTCCCTTAAGCAATCTCACAAGAAAGTAGCTGTAAGAACAGTCACAAGGGCACATGAGAGAGAGGAGTGCTTCTAGGGAAGATTAAACTTCATGGCTAAATGCTAATGAGCAGCTAACGTTAGTTCTCCTATGTGGAAATACAAATTGATTACAGATCTGATTTTACTAATAAGTTCTTGCTGGTTACTGTAACCCTATTTTCTGTGCTGTTGTTCCATATTATTCTTATGGACCTCAGAAGAAAGAGGGTAGTCTCTCACTCTTGACAGCACAAAAAATTCAGCAGGAAACAGGAATTAAGTCGTGATCAGCAGAGACATCTCTGCAGGAGCAAATCTTCATTGGCATCTATTCAAAATGAGTTGCCATGAGAAAAAGAAATCTGAATTAAAGCCATTTCTTTCATCCAGAATTTAAGTAAGCCTTTAATACTTGGAAGTGTGTTGTCTTAGGATTTTTTTTCTTCTTTCTTTGACTCCTGTCATGGATTTGAAAACTGAAAGGGACCGTTGGGATAATGGGTTAGACCACCCGTGTTCTGCACAATTTTCTGGAATTAATTTTAAGTTCTTCACAGCTCTTGTGGAGCTAGTGTCATTGGAGGTTTTGGGGTTTTTATGGTCATTGTTTTTTACGTCTCAAATTGCTTAAAAAGGTTAATTATAGAAGACGTATTGCAGCCCTTGGTAGGTCCTTGTGTTGGTTGGGTACCCTATGTGTTCATAAGGAAGTTGCTCACAGCAAGGCAGCAGCTGGATGAGTTTAGAATTCAAATAACCTGAATTCTCTCTTTTGATACCTGTTTAAGGATTGAGGAAGGAGCCTCATTGTTTTGACTACTGATGAACTAGTATTCCAACCTCATCTCATGTTGCTCCTGGCGAACACCCTCCAAAGAGGAGGAGCCTTGAGAATGGCATAAAACCTTTCAACACAGTTGGATTTGTGTTGCTTTTAGTATGTCCCTGGTCTGTTTTGAGTGAACTTTTATTGCTTTAGCTTGATACAGAGTTGTTTGAAATGAGCTGTCTGCAATTGCATGACCTCCATGTTGTCTTTTCCCAGCAGTGGCCTTCTGTGAGGCCAGGAGGAAAAATTTAATTTGGAGGTTTCTTGCACATCTGGGACTAGCTTATCTGGTGTTTCAGCAGAGTTCTCAAGCTGGTGTCAGTTTACTTCTCAAAGGCTTCTTCAGGGCATCAGATACTGTCCAGATTCTGCTCAGTGGTCTTCCACTGTTGCCTTAATTTTGAAAACTGACCTAGCTTCTGCTTTATCACTTTGTTTCCTCATAGAATCTGATATCTTTGGTCTCTGTGACTCCTCCCTCTTTTGAGTAGCGTAGGCACCTCTGTATTGCGTGAACTAACTCTCACCTTCCGACATGATGAAAGGTTTTACCTTTGCTCTTATTTAGTTCAATAAATATCCTGCTTTTTTATGGGAATTGTCTGATGCTGGTGGTGATCACATTTCCTTCTTATCTGTTTAACAGAGATGGAGGAAGAAGGCAAGTCCCACCTGGATTACAACCTGTATATAAATATCTGATAGAGAGTTCTGAAATTAATTTCCGGTAGCTGATCTGTGAACTCTTTTTCCACCACATTTGGTTGGCGAGTGGATGAATCAGCTGAATAGATTTGGGTGACTGGTAGATCTCAGTGAAACGATAAAAGAATTTCATTTTCTTTTTCATTTAAATGTGAATGAGCTGTTGGTACAGGTGTCACTCAAGAATCTCTTTGTTATTTTAATGAACCCACATTAAACCATGCAGGAAATTACAAGGCATTTGTAATTTAACTACTGTATGTGAATTTAGAGCGGTAGAAATTCATAGCTCTCATCTAATAATAGAATTAGAATAATGGAGGTATGAAGGTAGAAAGGCATCATGGAGGCTTTTGTCTATAGTGTAATTTTTTTCCCCTACTTTTTGGGAGCATCTACTTTAGATGCAGGTTTCCCACCCCCTTACTGTCTCCCCTGCAACATATGTTTTACAATCTTCTTACATGATTTGTATTTAATAACTCATGTTCCAGTATCCAGCCAGCTGTTTAGACTTACTGTGACTGTCAAATGGGCATCTTCTTGTCCTGCTTCAGGCAGTTTTATCTTTCTCTCTTTGCTAGTAGAATTTAAAAAGAAAAAAAATCAAAAAAAAAGTAAGAAAAAAATCCTACTTCTCTGGATCTCTTCTGCTTTTGTGAGGAAGACAGTGTATTTATGGCTATCTGTGGCAGGTTTATTACTAGAGGATTTATTTTTGAGGTGAGGATGTACCTGAGAGGGTGTGTCACTTTCCTGTGACATCTGTTGCCAAATGAAATGTTGAGCCAGGCATAAGGTATTAACATGTCTAGTGGGTAAATGCCAATTCAGAAAGAACTTGCATAAAAATTATGTCCCCTTCCCTTACAGCATGTGGATGATGAATAAGAAACAGTATGGTTTTTCCTCCTGCCTAGAAGTTTTAAGCACTGTCCTTGAGTGTCTTCAGGCAGTGAAGGCTGATAGTATCTGTGGAAAGTGAAGCACTCTGCCATTTAGGGTGCTTGGACAATGGCTCTGGGATTTTACTTGGGATTCTGGATGACTTCTTGGCAGGTTCTGCTTATATTGTAAGATGTATGATAACAATGCTCTACTTTGCTTTCCCAGGCTGCCAGGAGAGTGATCTTGCTTTCGGGAACCCCTGCCATGTCACGACCTGCGGAGCTCTACACACAGATTGCGGCTGTCCAGCCAGCCTTCTTCCCGCAGTTCCACTCCTTTGGGCTCCGCTACTGTGATGCCAAGAAGGTACTTCAGTGAGGGAAGTGTCAGTCTGGGACTCTGTAAATAGCATTTTTAAAATGAGGAGGCTTTTTCTTTACTTCTTTCTGTCTGACGTTACATCTTCTTTTTTGAGGAAGTCTCATTCCAGAGTAACATATTGAAAGCTCTTAACCTGAGAAGCTCTAGGTGCTGCAGCGATAGGCCTGAGACTATCTCAGCCAGACCCTATATAGACAAGGAGGCAGTAGTGCTGCTTGTCAAAATCTGCCCTGAAATCCGCAGAAGTAAAAGACTAACAAAAAAAATGGCCATAGTTGGGGAAAGGAGCCTTTTCTAACAAGAACTTGCCCCCAGAGTGTTTTGAATGGGCAGAGTATGGGGCCTTTAAGCAGCTGCAGGTTTGGGCTAATTGATTAACTCCCCCTCCCCCCAGAAAAAATGAAATCAGTTTCTAGTCTGGTTTAGTGACTGTTTAACAAAGTATGGCCTCTGTTGATTGGGCTTTTGGATTTTATACCTCCAGATAAGTAAAAAATTAAGACTTTTAGTACATTTCTGTATTCCACCTTCGTCTAATTCAGGAAATGGATGTGGCCCTTGGCATATCTTGAAAATACATTAACTTTTTTTATCTCTGCCAACTGCTCAGCGGTGGTTTCAGCAGAGCCATGGAGTCCAGCCACTGTGCAAGATCTTGGCTTTGCAGGAAGCCAGCATTTGCAGCCATGATGGCAGGTGTCTGACTTGCTCTTAACGTATGGGCAACTCGTCTGTGCTTGGATTTGATATCTCTAAGGCTTCTGTGTGTGTAGGAACATACTGCTAAGAGAAAAGGTCTTGCTGCTGCCTGTTGTACGAGGTCCTGTAGGATTTTCTGTGTTGGTTGCACAGACACAAAAAGGGGAACCAAAGTACCCCTGAATTTTGATTCGGAACAAGAGCGTGTGGCTCTCTTACAGAGAATGGCTTGGCAGTGTGAGCATGAACCTGTAGTGCATGAGCTTGCTTGCTCTACTTTGTTCTTGAGTAATCCATTTCACTTCTTGTGCCTCATTTTCTGTAAGACTGGACAATAACTTTCAGCAGGGTGGTAAATGCCAAATGTCAATTTTTTTGCTCAAAAATTTACAGAAGAACAAACATCAGTGTATGCCATAAAAATAGTTATAGCTATCTGTAGGGCTTTAGTGTTTATTTTCTTTTCTCTGCTAGGGGTAGCTAACATATGTCAAGTTTCCATCAAGGAGATTCATATTGCCGTCTTATATAAAGTTCTCTAATCCCTTTTTTGCTAGACCTGAATGCCCATTTTTGCTTTCATAACTAATATAGTGGTGTTCTATGTATGTCCAAATGTGCAAGAGAAATTAATTGGCTTTGGTACTCATACATTGATGTCATTGATTAAAGTAAGTCCATTTAGCATGCAGAATCACAGATACAGAGCTTGAGATCTGGAAGATGACAGCATTCATGTTAACAAAGCAGCACTGCTTTACTGGCAGAGGATAAGCTTACTGTTTCTCCATCTATAGTAGGAATCATGTGGAGGGAGAAGGCCACATCTTCTGCTGAGCTTCGTTATCTTTGCTGAAAGATTCCTGTTCAGAATGCTTCCTAGAGGGAAATGAAAGAGATGCAGTTTAATCTTGTTGGTTTTCTGCAGTAAAAAGGAAAGTTGAATTGCAACTTGAGTCTAAATAGATTTGGAGTTTCATAAACTCTCGGAGGGTAAAGTTCTGCATGACTAGTTGTTGCTTCAGTTACAAGGCATATGGACCTCAGGTGGGATGTTGAATTGGATAAAAGAAATAAAATTGTTCTGGACAATCCAGGTTGTAACAGTGTATTCTGTGTAAATGAGTTTTCAGCCTGCAATGAAACTCAGTGTGGAGGTTGTAATCTGTATCAGCTTCCCTTCAAAACTTCTGCAGGGTTTCTAGGACAATTTTGTTTCTGTGTTTGACCTGCCTCTAGACAGTTAAACATTACTGGTCTTCTCCATGTTCAGCTGGGACATTTTCCTACAGTTAATGTCAGTAAATGATAGAGTGAACCTAGAAAGAATTTGGCTATTTAGAAAAGAAGTGGAGCTGCTGGAAATGAAGAGATGTGTATAGCATTAGAGGAAAAAATGGGACTGCTGAATATTGTGTTGCCATAGATCCACTCAGCAATGAGTAAAATAAAAGGTGTTTTGATGATTGTAGTTATTCCCTCATAACTGTACTATGTTCCTCATGTTCCTTTTTCAGCTCTAACCTGACATTGTGTTGGGAGTTACATCCTCTCTGAAGAACTGTTGTGGTCATGTGCTGTCATGACTTAAACAGGTTCTTCTTTGTCCTGAAAGTGGCAACATTATGAGTGGGGATGGAATTGCACAGAACCAGAGAGGTTTTGCAAGGCTTTTGGTGATCTGTCAGGATGAAAGGTGCTATGTAAAAATGTTTTAGTATTAATAATAAATCTGATTGGGTTATAAGATTAAAGAAAAATCAACAAACCTGAACCATTCAATTCAAAACTAAAACCTGACTAGTTTCTGTTTGAAGATAATAGATTTTGACAGAAAATTCTGAATATCTGGCAGATGTGATTAGAAAAGATATAAAAGTTTGTAATTTTGTAATTCAACCTCCCAGCATCTGTACTCTTAAAAATGCAGCAAGTGAAATGTTAGCTGCTTATTTACAAAATATCTCAAATCTGTTTCCCAGAATACGTACTGTGAATTTACTTTTCAAACTGGGTTATGTTGGCAAATATTAAATAATTTCTATCTGAGCACATGCTCTGAATTTGTAAGAGTTTGGCAGCTTCTGCTAAAACTGTAATAAGTTTACTGACTCATGGAAGATGCTGTAACACTTTGGTAAGAAAATCACAGTTGGAAGCATTTGTTCTGGAATGTTATGGATCAAAGCCAGATGTGTATTTTGGCAAAATAAATGTCCCTCTTTTTTTCTCTCTCTCTCCTTTTCCACAATAGGATATACTAAACTATATTTTAGTAATTCCAAAAATAGTCATCTTTTTTATCATCAGCTAGGTGCAGCACGGAACTCGTATGTTTCCTTGTTTGCAAATTGTTCCAGCAACAGACACCATAAAAGAAATGCAGTAATCTGAACATACTGTAGGGATTGTGCCTGTACATGCTTTTTAATATGACACTAGATACTATATTGGCTCTGTTTGTGCCTTGTTCTCTCAGTTATGATGATGTTACTCTTCTGAAATGAATTGTGCTGTGTGGACACAAACCATATGTATTGCTTGTTATGAAAGTGGAAAAACATGGGCAGCATGAGCAGAATGAGGCAGCCTGAGGAGAGTGTCCAGGCCCCGTAGCAGGTCTTGCTCAGCAGCCTAGTCGGTGTGTTGGTTGCTGCTACTTAGCTATCAGCGTCCTGAGCAGTGTGGGGAAAAGGCTTATGAGGCTGGGTGCAGCACCAGGTAGGTCCTTTTTTGTTCTGTACCTCTCCTCTGCTGGGTCCACAGAGCCTGAAGAAATGCAGAAAGGGGGCACAAAGACTGGGGCTCAGCACTGTCAGCTTTCATGCAGCATGACTAAAGCTAATACACCCAGCTGAACTGGAGCCAGCTTTTGTGAACCTGAGGGATGTATCTGCATGGCACTCCTGGATTCAGGGAAGCAGAGCAGTAATATTCATGTTGGCTTTTTGAGGGCTTGGCTTAGATCCAGGTGGGCTTATTACCTCTAGCTGTATACTACTGTGCATTGTCGGAACCAAAGTGTTAACTGTGCAGGATTCAAACTGGCTTTGTGTCTAGGGTTTGAATTGTTTCCTGCTTTAATGAACCACCTGTAGATAATCAAATGGTACCATAATTATGCATGAATAAATTAAGTCAAATGAGTTTTAATGGTGGCCATAAGTGCCAGAATCTGAAGTCAGTTAATGGTTCCCATCAGTACAACATGGTAATAAAATTGCAGATTGTCCTGTTAAGTCTCAACCTGAGGTAGGAATGTTCACTTCCAAATATTGGAAAGGTCTTAATTGCCTATAAGATGTTTGATTCCTTCTCTTTCTGTCTCATAGCATGTTCTCATTCCTGTTCCATCAAAGCACTATCCCTTAATACAGTCAGTGATGCAACTAACCTCATAGCTGGTACGATTTATTTTTTGTCTCATGCATTCTACAGCAAGATGGAAGGTGCAGTGAATACTTTGGAGCTTTATCCTATTTTACTTCCATTTCTGTGTTGCAGCAAGTTTCTCCTGGGGAAAGCAAATAAAAGATATATATATTTTTAAGGTTAAATCTATTTTAGCTGTCAATGTGGTGCAGTGAGAGTGGAGCAGCAGATCAAAGGGGTGGCTGCTGAGGTTCCTTAGGTCTCCATTATACGCATTTCAGGAGGGTGTATGCATACATATGTAGGGGGTTACTTTGGGTTTTTTTTCCAAGACCAGAGGTATTTTTGGCTTGTTTTGGTGACACTGCCAGTAAGACTTGGAATTAGAGCTGTAGGAAGATTTCCCCCTGCCTTGGTTTTCAGTATTACTGTAGCTGTATTTTCATCTACTTATTCGGGAAACTTCAGCAGAAAGATATCTTTATCCTTTACTTTAGCATAAAAACCTTATTGGTCTCCTCTCCAAAAAGTTGTTTAAAGATGTTCCTTTTGGGGAATGTACCAATTTTGATGCCACTGTTTGTCAGCTTAGTTGTTCTTTCCCAGAGGACAAGTGATAGGCTGTGGGGTTACTAGTAGAAGTGATGTGCTGAGATTAATTGAATGGATATATGTTGTCTGCGCACAGGATCTTGGAGGACAGGGCAGGTTCAAAGGCAAGTGCTTCAAGGAGGAGTAAAAGGGTTTGTTCAGAGGAGCTTTGAAGTAATGATGCTTTGAAGATACAATGCTTGGAGTGGTATATTTTGGGTCACAATTTATTTATGTTTTGCTTGAGTCTGAGCCAAACATAGGAATGGCAGAAACAGAGAAAGTGAGGAAGCAGATCAAGAGATGAGTCACAGTGGAAAACAGGCAATTTGACTGAGCATTTACTAAGCGTGTCAGACAAGTGTAACATCTCTGTGAAGGCATTTAAGTTAAGGATGTTTCTCCTTAAGCTGTTAGAGAAGATTTTTGTGTCTCTGCTTAAAACTGAGTAAATGTGTGCGCACAGAACTGCAGAGTTCTGTTGACCTGCTCAAAGGTGCAAGTGGAGAGCAGAAGCACTTTACCATGTGCAGATGAATACCAGGGCACAGTGCTGTGGTAGGGATCCCTGCCTTTCTGCATAGTCCTTTTCCCTGGACCTTCCTGAACACTTGTAGATAGGAAAAGGGGAAATTTAAAAGGAAGTAACCTTCTCATGTTGGGTGGATTAGTTTGTATAGTTCTATCTTATTGCCATTTTTGTCAAATCTCTCTTGCTACTGACCATTAAGTTCTTGCCTTGTCAGTTTCCCTGGAAGTTTATTCTACTCTTGCATCACCTGCAGACCAGTCTCTTGTAAGTTTGACACTGATAACTGCTTTGATCTTTCCCAGATGCCATGGGGTTGGGACTACTCTGGATCATCCAACTTAACTGAACTGAAAATTTTGCTGGAAGAGTCTATCATGATCCGACGTCTGAAATCAGATGTGCTTTCCCAGCTTCCAGCAAAGCAGCGCAAAATGATTGTGGTGGCTCCTGAAGGCATTAGTGCAAAGACCAAAGCTGTCTTGGCAGCTGAAGCAAAGAAGATGGCCAAAGGATATGCAAGTGTAAGTTAGTGTTGTGGTTTAACCCACTCGGCTAGAAGTGAACACCATGCAGCCACTCTCTCATGGGGAGAGAATTAAAGGGGTAAAAGGAAAAGAGACTCGTGGGTTGAGATAAAAAAAACTTAATAATGAAACTACAATGAAATTGAAAATAATAATGACAATAACAAAGATAATAATAATAGTAATATATATAAAAATACAAATATACAAATGAATGGTACACAGTGCATCTGCTCACCACCTGATGACTAAGGCCCAGCCTATTCTGGGCTCACAACCCCGAGCAGGGAGAGTACCAAAACTGCAATCCCAGAAAAGAGAAGAACCTGAGAGTCCAAAGAGACCGAGAGCTGACAGAGAAAGAGAGAGAGCTAGCTTCTGGATAGACCCTTGTAATATACTGGACATGACATGCATGATGTGGAATATACCATTGGTCAATTTGGGTCTCAATCCTAAACCTAAAGCTGAATCCTAAGTCAGTAATTGGGGCTGTGCTACCTCCCAGCTTCTCCTGCACCTGCAGACACTGGCACAGCAGAGAAGCTGAAAAGTCCTTGACTATCCTGGCAACAACATCGGGTATGTTATCAGCCACCTTCTCAGCATAAATCCAAAACTTAGCCTCTTACTAACTATGATGAAGAAAGTTAACTCTGTCCTAGATGAAACCAGGACAGTCTCAAACTATTTTCATGATGAGCCATTGGTATTTCAGGTACCTTTATTTAAAAACATCAGTGGAAAAACAGTACCCTGAGTTCCAAGGAAGGTCAAAGCCACACCTCATGTGAAGGCATAGTGGAAGGCTGTTGAAGGCAGTTTTAAATTAATGCACACCACAACCAAAACAGCTTAGCTTTTTTCCTTTTGATTTATGTGGTCTACTTTGTCCCTTTATGTGAAATACCATTTCCTCTCTCTTCTTTCCTGTCTTGTTAGTCCTTTCTAATAATTTCATACCTCCTGCCTCTGTACTTACTCTCTGTCTTGCCTTGTAATCCCACTCACCCTACAAACACAGCCTTGTTGAAGCTGTGTTGTGAACACAGCAGTAGCCAAAATGTGAAGAGGATATTTTTGTTTTTTTTAATTTGTTTTTCTTGTATGGATGGCAAATGCATGTTCTAGGTTCCTAGGTTGCTAATACAGTTCTGTAAGAACTTGAGTTTTTCCTTGACATTTTAGTTGGGGAATGCTTGCTCAACTAAAACTATGTTTGTGAATATGCTTGTCATCTAACTTGTAGGCGTTGAGTAGGAGGTAGGAAGGGTGGTGTCAAAAATAAGAATGAGTATCTGCCGTGCCCAGTGGTAAGTAGGAGACTTCCTCTGCAGTCCCTTTTGTTGTGCATTTTTAGGCTGATTTTTTTTTTCTAGCAGAGTGTTTATTGGCAGCCTCAGACATCCCAGATCTGTAAACAAGGAGAAAAGACATTTTTGAGACTCACACTTATTTGTCTTTGCAGAAACAACAGCAGAAGGAAGCTCTTCTCCTCTTCTACAACAGAACAGCAGAAGCTAAAATGCATTCAGTCGTGTAAGCTGCATGTCATTGCTTCATTCTTGCCTAGTAAAATGTGTTTTTCTGCTAAGAACAGGAAAACAGTGCTTTAGCGATAACAGCGCAGGGACATGAAGCATAGCCTGGAGCCAGCTTGAAAAAAAATTATTTTAATTACAACGAACTAAACATTTTCTTCTCTCAGCGTTCCTAGGCTGAGTAAGTCTTCTGATATCATTCCAGATATGGATCTAAACTGTCATTTGAACTATCTAAAATTACTTGGCATTTGGCACTTGGATCAAGTTCCCTGGTCTGGACCCTATTTCAATTTAAGGAGGTGTGGAGTAGTGAAACTAAAAGTATCAACAGAATTTAAGAAAATAAATGCTGTGTTCCTTCTGCGGCAGGAACCCTGAGCCAAAAAGCTTATAAGATAGACTGAGCTTTAGTTGTAGTATGCTCTAAGGATGTCGCAGCCCCTGAAGTTGTGGGCTCTTCCACAGAGCTCACCTCAGTAGCAAAAGTTTTCTATCATAGGTGTGATTTTAACTCTTATCTTCCTGAGGAATGATTTCTGTCTGTGACTTTCTGTGCCCTTTCATCCTTAGCCTTTTGCTGGCACTGAAAGGAGTTCCTTTAGTTCATATAGCATGTCTTTTTAATAAGTAGTATGCTAATAACATGAGAATAGTTTACTTTTCCACAGCCCTCTGAATGTAAGGACCAGCTGATGTGCACTGTGTGATTTCGTAGTCTCAGACCTTGCTGCAGAATCTGCCTGTTCGGCACAGAACTGCACTTCAGGGTCCCAGAGCTCATTTCTGTAGAAGAGTTTCTTCCTTTTATGTTAGTGAACAGTTAGAAGACTTTCTTCCTTTTATATTCAGTTGCAAGTGTGAACTGAATATGAAACCATGAAGTGCTGTTTACTTGACTCTGGTAGAAACTAGTCCATTTTTTTCCTAGGGTTTAGTAGCATATAAAATACCAGTTATAAGCTGCTTAACATACGGTGCCATCTAGCTAACGGTACTCTGATCATTGGCACCTCTCATGCCATACCTTTGATGACAGTGTCTTCCATTGGTTCCATTGAAATGACTAGCCATTTGTCAAATGCAGTATGGGAATGAGATATAAAATAATTGTAATGTGTTGGCATCTGCTTGCTACACTGAATGTTCACTTTGGTATTTGTTTTGCTTTAAAATCTAGCCATCACATTTTTCTCCCAGATTCCTTTGTTAAATGCTGTTGTCATATAATTGGGATCTGAACACCACAGGACCCTGGGAGCTGTCTGCAAAGCACTGATACATCTTAATATAGTGCTGGAAATCCCACGTGCTGTTTTCTGACAGTTGCTGCTGACCTAAGCTGTGTTGTATTTAGCAAAGAATTTGGTATTCCTGATCTTTGCAGCAATTTTGTTATTCCAAAGAAAAGATGACATTTGTATCATCTGTTCTGATAGCTGCTGCTATACTTAGTTACAAATTTTGGACTCTTAGTGTTTTTCAGGCTCCAGTTAACCTGATTGTATCACAAGTTACTACATAGGAATGGGTTCTATAGCTCACCTATTAGTCCATGTCAAAAGCTGGATGTTTTCATTTAGTTAACACTGTTTAACTGCATTTAAAAGGACTCTTGCTACCTTTCATTGGTTATTAGCCTATATGCATATGGATAATTCCTAGAAATAGCTCACATGTTTAGATTGTTAAGCTGTAGTAAATTGTCAGTGTGAACCCTTGCAAGAAAAGCTACTTTTAGGATACTCTGATGCATGTGTTTAGAGACCTTTTCTTCTAAAATAAAAACAAGTATACATAGAAAGGATAACTGTATACCGATTAATTTAGCATATTGTGATTGTGCAAAAGTTAGAAATGGAGAAGTGTGAATTGAGATTGTCAAATAAGTATAGATGACCTCCAGCTGATTGGTCTGGGATGTCATGTTTCAGGCAGGACATAATAAATTGATTGATATGCAAGTATAAATGTAGGCAGCTGTCCAGCTGTGGTGAAGAAAAATGAATGGATTTTCCTGTAATGCCTTTTTTTAATCTGTAGGAGGCTTGCCTTGCTACTTACATTTCACTGAAACTTTTTTATTCTAGACTATTTCCTAGTTTCTGTGTATAGATAAGCACTATCTTTAAAATTTGTTGTGAGCAAGGCCTCTATTCTCTCAACACATAATTTATAGACTTTTGGGGTTTTTTCCTTTTTCATGTAGAGAATACATCCTGGAGTTACTGGAAAGTGGGAATGATAAATTCCTGGTGTTTGCTCATCACAAGATAATGCTGGATGCAATAGGTACAGAGCTGGAGAAGAAAGTAAGTAATTGACTGAGTTGTCTTAACTTTATAATTATTCCAGCTTTAAAGCTATTTAAGAGCTCCCCAGAATTATGGCCAGTCGGACAGTTTATGAAAGGTAGTGGCAGAGATAATTTCTACTTGCTCTACTTCTGAATGTGGCCTTCACCGAGGGAGCTGGGCTGTCAAGGTAGATGTCTCACAGGATGCACTTTGTATTAGCTGAATGGCTTTTTTTGCATTTAACGTTCTTTATTCTCTATCATCTGCCCTGGAGTTTGTGACTTCTTGGAGGAGTATTACTCTGTGTGGCCATCTCTGCTTTGTCCTCCAGGCTTTCCTCAAAGAGGGAGAATGTAACAACCCATAGTCCAGCTATGGCTGCCTTCCTTTGTGGTGCTCTTAAATTTAACTGAGATACTATAGGGAGACATAGACTTCCAGTCATCTCTCTGATGTTAAAAGTGTTTGGGTAATTATTCATGTGAGGCTTCCATGGATACTCCTGAAGAGTTCTGGGTCATACTGGGGCAGTGTGAATGATGGTTTAAGTTAATATTCCAAACTGTAAAACACAGTGGCAGTGGTGACTTTGCCTCTGTACAGCATCCTCCAGTAGAACCAAGGAGGTTAGACATTGAAGAGTTACGGCCCTGCGTCACCCAAGTTTGTCGTGTCTCCCCTGAGCCTATCACAGAGCAACCGAGATGTGTAAGATCCCATCTCCCCCATCACAAACAGGGGAAGACTTAGGGAGGTTCTGGAGGTTGTAGCAGCTGTAACATGAGGACACAGACAATATTCAGCTTTGTATTAGGCCAGTTGCCTTTCCACTGTTCCTGAGCTGCCAGCTTGTTGCTGTCCTTCCAGTTGCTCAGGGCTGGTGGGAGAGCAGTGGACATAAGAGCAAGTCATGCATTGTGAACAGACGGGAGGTACATTATATGCTGAGTTACAGTGCCTCTGCCTTAAAGATGAGGAAAGGTCTCAAAAATACAACTGTTGCATCTTTACTTTCCTGGTTCTGCCATGAGGAAGGGAAACAGAATCCACTAAAACATGGAAGGAAAATACAGGAAAGGGGACAAAAGGCCTCTAAAAAGTATCATCTTCTGTCTTTTCGTAGCATGTTGAATACATTCGCATTGATGGCTCCACACCTTCAGCCGAGCGGCAGTCTCTATGCCAGAAGTTCCAGTTATCAGAGAAGCAGGTTGTGGCTGTCCTGTCCCTCACTGCTGCAAACATGGGCCTGACATTGTCTGCTGCGGACCTGGTGGTGTTTGCGGAGCTCTTCTGGAATCCGGGGGTATGCCTCCTGGAGGGGACAGGGTTGGATGCTCCCGGGAAAGCAGAAACATTGGTGCTTAGGAGGAGATGTAATGGGCAGGGGACCTTCTCTAGGGTGTTCCTCTTTCTTTCTCTGATGGCTCCTTGTCTCTGCACCTCCAGGTGCTTGGGCTTGAACCAGTGAGGCTGGTTACACAGCTTGCTGCCGGGAGAAGATGGTGTGAAAGGGAAATGTGCTCCTGTTTCTTGAGCTTTCACCAGCTCGCCCAGACAAGACCTGAAAGGATCCACCATCAGTGCTGACCCTCTACTTTTGAAAAGTGCTCGGTGCCTTTTGGGAACCTGGTGCAGCAGGTTACTTCTTGGCTTAGTGTGTGCTTGAGGATGCAGGTGTTAACAGGATCCAGATAAGAAATAGTTGCTAAGCACAGGAAATGAGATTTCTTTGTACTCTGATGTTTATGTTATTTTTTAGGTGTTGCAGCTCTCACTTTATTTTCTTTGTCATGTCTTTACATAAAGGTTTTGATGCAAGCAGAAGATCGGGCGCATCGAATTGGACAGACCAGCTCTGTTAATGTACACTACCTGGTGGCTAAAGGCACAGCAGATGACTACTTATGGTAGGAAGTGAGAAAGACACTTTGTTTCTTCTGATACCTATTTTCATTGTTTGTCATATGTGATGTAAGGTGCTTAATGTTAGTGCTGGTTTCCACAGCCTGTGAGGAGAGGAGCAGTTACTGCTAATCAGGGCTGCTGTAAGCTGATGACATGGCTACGGTGGACATAAATTAAATGTATGACAAGCAGAAAGAATAAAAGTAGTTATCTGACAAAGAGAGGGCTGTTGAGAGAAATTCTGGGAGAGCCGATGCCTCTAAAACCTTCACAGCCTCTGTATAAGGAGGAAGAATTGTCTGAGATACAGCCCAGAGCATCCGTGTACTGGGGTACTGTAAAGTGCTGAGTACTTTCAAGCAGAGTCAAAAGACAGTAGAGATGGTTCAGTGTATCATGGATTAGGTCTGAGGACCAATCTGGCTGTTGAGTGCTTGGACAGGGAGATGTGGAATATGACTGCACTGTTGCTTTCCTCTTGCTACTGAGTAAGCCCTTTGGATGGATTAAAGTGCTACTAACCCACCTCTGGAGAGTTGTGGTTTGAGCGTTTTTGGCTGCAGTGAGAGCTATCGGTGGACACTGGTCCTTCGGGCTGGGGAATCTGGCATCCTGGGGAGGGGGAGGATCTATGAATCCTTAGTGCAGCAAGGGAATTGACCTGCAAATGATGAAAAGAAATTATCCACCAGCTGGTTCATTTAAAGTCCAAAATTACATCTTTATTACCTTGTTTAAAGGAACAAATGAACTAAGTGAACTTGTGCAGTTCCCAGAATATCATGATGGCAAATAATTATAACCCTACAATACAGGGGTCTGGAAACTGATGCATCGCCCACATTTCATGGGAAGTTAATGACAGTAATTCTGCCTTTATTTGTGAAATGCTGCCCATGCAGTCATTAGTGTTTAATGGGAAGGAAATATGGCTCTTCAAAGATAGGACAGTGGCATCCTTTTTAAAGGCGAGAAAGAGAACAAGACGACAAGGCTATTTGGTAAATGCATTAATTATGCTGTGGCCTTCGCTTCTTTCAAAATGTCCAGTCTACAGGTGTGGTTGGGACCTCTTGGCCCTTTGGGCTAGTGATGGATTCTTCCTCCTGCAGTACATCAGGAGATACCCTAGAAATGCTAGTGTGTCTGTTGATGGGGAATTACCACGTTTGCCTTGGAGACTGAACACAAAGGCTATTGGGACTCCCTTTAGCTGCATCTCCTTGCTCTGACTTCATACCACCGATGTTGCCTCAGTGTGTTCTCAAAATATTTACAGCCTGAAATCCTCTCCTTGTTACTTATTTAAATTTGATTGATACTTATTTAAATTAAATTGATTGATATCCCAAGACAGCGTGCAGTCATAAACAAGAGCAGGACAGGTTAAGGAACTAACAAGTTTTATTAGAAAAGCCATCTTTATACCCCTGTTATGTCTTTTTTTCAGGTAAATGTAGTAAATGACACAGTGTCCTTGCATGATATTTTCTTCCTTTCAGTAGTATCTGTTTTATCTCTCCTAGGCCAATGATTCAAGAGAAAATTAAAGTGCTGGGGGAAGCTGGTCTTTCAGAAACTGATTTCTCCAGAGCAGCTGAATCCACTAATTACTGCCCTAAGGTAATTGACCTGAAAGGAGTATCAGTGGTCCCTGGGAGAGTCTGAATGGGCTTTGGCTTATATACATCTAGATTGGCAGGTGATTGACAGGCTGACCTACACCTGTTTTGCCTTTAATGCCACAGACCAAATTCTCCAGCTCGTCTGAGGATCCATGCCTTGACTTGGACTCTCCACAGAGTTTCCCAAACCTGCTGCACACAAGGAGACATGATAGCCTCCAAAGCATATATATGTCTCTGAGCTATATGTGTGTATACATATGTATGTATGATAGATATATATATAATATGTTATATATGCAAATGTGCATTGTCTCAGGGGGAGTGCCCTCTGACTGTTGCTCACTTTGTTTATATGACAATATGTATGCAGATTCTGTCTGTTCTAATTTCTCAGCCAGATCCAAAGCAGAAGACCATCTACGACCTTTTCCAGACAACCTTCTCTGAGACCATAGATGATGCTGATGACGTTTTGCTTTTGGAGGCAGCTGATGCATGCTGTGAGTTTGACTCTTGCAGTGACTTGCAACATACAGAAGGAGAGACATGTTCAGCGAGTCCCCCCAAAAAGCGGCGTATTGAGGAGTTTTTTAAAGTGTAATGGTGACAGCAAAAGACATGGTGGCTAAGAGGTTTTTTTTTAAATTAAAAGAGAAAACAAAAGCAATCAAGTATTATTTTTTGAATTTTCAAAAATAAAAGACTTTAAGTTTTCTATATTTCTAGTGCATTTCATCTCAAAGGATGAGAAGGCAGTCGGACAGGGTGACAGATGAGCTATGCACACTTGGCAGCCTGCATGTTTTGCAGTCCTGGTTTTGCTGATGACTGAATGGCCATGGGCATGTGGCATGCTGCTTTGCTTCAGCATGTCAGCTTCCACAGTTGCTTTGTTTAAAAAGCAGGTAATGGTTGTCTGTCCACAAGGCAGAACTGTTGTGAAAACTAACTTATCAGCAGCTACAGTGTGCTTCGAACAATCAGTCTTCCATCTCCAAGAATTTTAGTCTAAATTTATAGGAGTCAGTTCACTGGCAAAATTTGGCCCTTCCTTGTGTCACTCAAGCTGGCTCTCTGGTATTCAGTCTGGCAGTGAAGAAAAAAGATCTGGACAGATCTTGTTTTGTGGAGGTGGGGGAGAGGAGGGAGAGACATTTTTGTCTGTGCAGAACAGTCAGTACCTTGAAACTAAGAAGTATAACTGTCTGCCAGGAGATTTTGCATTGCCAGTTAGGCACACATCTGTCTGAGAACACTGGTCTCTGGCCTCGTTTGCTCAGTCTTCAGACCTGCTCCATGGAACATGCTGCTTGCGTCAGTGGAAAGGGAAGCTTGTGTTGACTGCTCAGGAAGGTTGGGAGGTGTGTGTGTGTTTTCTTCAAGACTGATTTCCACAGATGAGTGAGGAGAGGAGCACATGTGCAGATTTTTCCTCTTGTTTTGTAAGAAACTGATTCTGGACTGAGCTGTTTAAATAAAAAGTTTTAAGTTGTGGTTCCTAAGCTTTTGGTACTTTTTCTGATTTAGAATTTTATCTCCCCTTTGGACCTTAAGCTTGAGAAATATGTGATGCAGTGTAAATACTAGCTTTTTTAAAAAATATTTACAATGGCTGAAAGATAGGTCTTTTTGGGTATACTTCCTTTTGTGCTTTCTAAAATGCATCAGCTTTCAAAAGGAAAGCTCCCGTGATACTTTGCTTATAGATGAATCAACAGCTACTTCCATAAGACATTTAGGCTGGTACCCTAGCACCTGTTAATTGCTCCCATTACAGCTCTGTGCGGGTTTTGCTGAGAATGCCAAAAGCAGCACTGTTGCTTGATGCAGTAAGATGCCTGTTTTCATTTTGTGATAGTCTTTGTCATGCTCTCAGCCCTGTGAACTGGGAGACCTGAACTTGCAGCCTTGGTGCTGCCTGAGCAAACCTACTCTTTGGTTCCTTTTGGGAGCTTGTGACACAGTTGCTGTGCCTTGGGTATGGACTGATGCCACTTCACAGTGGTGATGCCTCTGCACAAACTCTAGAGGCTGCTTTTGATGCGGGCTTGAGGTAAAGGCAAATGGCTCTGTTTATCACAACTGGTCTTTTCAGGCATCTCTGCATGGTCATCTCTAATTTTTTTGTGTATTATTGCCAGTGTGGTATAGTGTGATTCCAAATTAATGTCTTTCATGCTTTTGGTCTTAGTACTGAAAGATACTTGGAAATGGGCTAGTGTGAAGCAAATGTGAGCCAGGAGTACAGGAGAAGGCATAATTTCACAGACACACCAGTTAGCTATGTTTTACAGACATAATCTTTAGCGAAGGATGAGGGAAAAGCAAATTGAAGGCTTACATTTAGCTTCTGGAGGCCAGGAGCTAACATGCTGTGCAGGCGGCGTGCTTGGCTGCGTGCAGATACCAGACACGGACAAAAAGATCTCTCTTCAGTGGTTGAGGAGGAAGAAGTTTGTGTTACAAGATCAACCTGATAATAACTGGGATTTTTTTTTTTTTCCTGCATTGATTAACCTATTTTCAGCAAGTGTCGTCATGGAAGTGCCCTACAGGCTGTATATACAGTTGTGCTGGGTGGAGACTTTTCTTTCATGACTGCAGAAGGTGCTTTGGGGGGTGTGTGTGCGTATGTGAGTGAAGAGGAGCAGGACCAAAGATCTTGTGACTGGCCAGCTGGAGAAAATGCTTTATCTCTGGATTTGAGACTGAGGGCTAAACAATTTATTTTGCTCCAACAGCTGGCCAGGAGATAACTATAAACTTTTCGGCGTTTCTAAATGTCTGTCTTCTTCTTAACCTGTTTCTAGGACACATGATATTTCTACTTGCGGAGAGGGTTGTTCTGAGTAAGGGGTATGAAATGTTGCTGTCTGCCTACTGAAAAAAAATATGGAAGATATTATTTGTATACCTATATTGTCATCTCCTATAGGAGTAATTCTCTTCCGCCTTGTAAAGCTATAGCTACTTCAAAGCACTATTTTTCCAAAATCTGCTGAAAGTACCCTTGGAGAATTCTGCTTCTCATAAACTCAGTTTATCTTATCCATATATTGATAAATCCCAGCACTGTTAGAGGAATGGAAGGTGTACTCTGTTAGGACCCATAAAATCTCAGCTGGTTTGCTACAGAGTTACAAAGGCTCTTCAAGTACACTTGAGGTTCACTTTACCCTTACTAGATGGAAAAGGGGAGAAGAATCTTGCAGGAAAGTGCTTTTAGTCATTACATCAAGGGATTGGAAAGACTGTGCAGGCCTTAACCCAGTGACACCACTAGTTTGTCATTAATTTGATTAGGATGTGGCTGGGAAGCTGCCAGCAGGCTCAGACAGGATCTTCAAGGCTTGCTGATGAGCATTTGTACAAGGCTCATGAGTAAGACCCACAGGCTCTTGAGCACTCTATCTGTCCGTCAAAAATGGTATAGCTTTAACTTTTTGGCATTATCTAAAGCCCAGTAAAGGGAAGGGCTCATCTTACTGGATCTTGGAGCATCTTAGTGTGGCTGGATGTCTGCTTGTACACCTGCTTCTGTGCTCTCATCCATGGTAGAGGAAGGCATGTTTTCAGGAAGGATGCCAAACCAGGAACAACAGGTAAAAATGCCTGAACAATGAAATGGAGCAGTTCGAACTACATCTTCAGCACATGAAGCCGGCCAGCGTGGGGCATGCAGAACAGTTCAAGGTGGTGGACTGTTGAAGCAAGGTTTTGGAGCTCTGCTGGCCTGTCTGCATCCATCCATCTTCTCAGTCACTTGGAAATGTATGTTTATTTTGGCAGTGCTGAGAAGGGCTGTTGTCTGAGCGGGTTGGGCTTAGTTGTTGGCAGAGCTGTCTGTAATACTGCTAGATGAAGGATGTGACCACATGCTGTGCTGTCACAGCGAACTTTAACTCTTCAGGTACAGACTGGAGAATAGCAGTAGCTCCTCTGTCCTGGATGTGTTGGCTGGCAATTTTTTCTTTAAGCAAATAGTCACAAAGAAGCCAAAGGAACTTTTTTTTTTCTTCTTTTTTCTTTTAATACNCCAAAAGTGCAGACCCCTGCCAGGGAAAAGCTGATGTAGTGGCAGGGTCTGCTCTAGTCATTAATTCCCTATTAGATGGGCTGCGAAGGAAAGGGAGAGCTGATGTGGGTCAAGGCAGCCATGCTGGGTACGGAGCTCTCGCGAGGAAAAGCACCTGCAAAGAGCACCAGGGGACGATTTCTCGGGGTGGGCTGGGCAGCCCCCGCTCCCTCCTGCAGCCGGCTCTGTGCGTTGAAGAGCTCTTGGGTAACCGGGTTACATTTCTTAATGGAGGGTAAGGGGTTGTTAATCCCGGTACGAGCATTGCAGCTCGGTGGTGTTGGTACCCGGGCTGGGTCCTGGCCTGGGGACGGAGGGGTGTTCGGGGGTCCTGGCACGGCGGGGGAGGCCACCTCCATGGCAGCACGGGGAGGCGGCAAGGGCTGGTTGTCTCGGCACGGGAGGACCCCAAGGAACCGGGACAGATGCTGTGGCTGGAGCTGAGCGGGTCCCCCTGAGACCGCTGGGGTGAGGGCTGGTGTGTGCAAAATCAGAATTCATCCGCATTCATTTATATTTCATATATATATATTTTTTTTTCCTCGTTTTTACCCCTTCCGCAGCTTTGGTCTGGTGTGCTGTTCCTCTTCCTCTTATTTTCCTAGAACAGGAGGGGAGCGGACATCCCGGCCCGTGCGCTCCCCCTGCTGCCTCTCCCGCCGACGGGGTTGGGGTTTCGGAACCGCTGCGGGTTCCCGCGGCATCTTCCGCCGTCAGGCTGCAGCTCTGTCCCGGTTTGTGCGCTTCAGGCTTGCGAGAACCCTCCCGTGAGGGGAGAACTGCACGGAACACACGGCGCAACCCTAGAGCTGCGCCCGCCCCGCTGCAGACAAACCCGCTTCCAGCCCCCTCCCCTCCGCCCTCGTCGCCTCGGCCAGTCACTTCCGGCAGCGACGCCTCATACTGCGCCTGCGCAGTGGGGGTTTCCTCTCCGCGTCGGCGCCGGCAGGAAGATGGTGAGTGGGGCTGGGGAGCTGCGGCCCATCCGCTGCCATCCGTCCCGGGGCCGCCGCACAGGGACCGCGGGGCACGGCGGGGGGGACCGTGCAGAGCCCGCTGCGGGTGGGGCATGGGCCAAGAGGGCCTGCGGGCCGGGCCGGGGCCCGGAGTGGGCTCTGCCCCCGAGCAGGCCCCGTCCCCGCGCTGCGCTGCGAGAGGGGCTGGCTCCCGCCCGGGGTGTCCCTGTGAGGTGCTGGAGCGAAGGGGACGGTGGGCTGAGCCGGGGGAGCGGGGAGGCGCCGGAGGACCGCGTAGGCGTCCCAGGAAGAGGCCGGGCCCGGGTTCAGCGCGGACTGCGGGGTAAGGAGGTGGCGGTGCCTGGACGGCGGCTCTGCTGGCGGCCGTGTTTCTGTGAGAGCGGGGGAAGGACGGGGCTGTGCTTGTGCTTGGCTGCCAGGCTGCGGCCCTTTGTTGGAAGTGCCCCGGTAGCAGCTGGGAAGCTGGGGCTGTGTGAGCCTCTCGCCTTTTCGTTACTAGTACCGTGCTCACAACGCCAGGCAGAGGCGTTGGTCGGCTGCGGTGCCGCTTTTGAGTGCCGAGGGCTCCGAGGAGATGGACATCTCAGTGAAGTTGCAGGTTATTCTGGTTTGCCTCCCAACAGGCTAAGCGCACCAAGAAGGTTGGGATTGTGGGTAAATATGGTACCCGCTATGGTGCGTCCCTTAGGAAAATGGTGAAGAAGATTGAAATCAGCCAGCATGCCAAATATACCTGCTCCTTCTGCGGCAAGGTGAGAGACCTTCCCTAGAACAGCCTTTAAAAGTAACTTTGCAACTGGTGCCAGAAATGTAATTTTTAGTAATTTTTATACTGAAAAGATAATTCAGCTAGCTTTGAGACAATTATTCGCTTATTGCAAGCTTTAAGCTACTGTCAGAATCTGTTATACAAAGCGCTGGTAGACATTTCAAGTGCACATTTAGTGGTAGTTAAATGAAGACAAACTATATTTTGTTACAGAAAATAGTGAGAAATGTCGCTGTACTAAGTGTTTTGGGAATCTAATAACTTGACAGAATTAAAACAGCACACTTGTTATCCTGGTAATTAAAGCATGACTTGGGCTCTTTTTTTCCACTAACTTTACAGCTTACCTGGAGGAGGAGGAAAGCTTGCTTTTCCAACTTAAAATGTTTGATTGCAGTTGCTTACTTGTATTTGTGTGCTGTATAACTCTGGATGGAGAAGAGTTTCTGATAAGAACCATATCTGCTGGAGTACATAATCAAAATTCATTCTTAAATCTGTTTTTTGATAGTTTGAGAGGCCCATCATCTTGTGTTTTGCCTAGATAATTTTTGTTGATATCTGTAAAGTAGGTTTCTTTAAGTGGCTAGAAATTTAAAAAGGTTTACATGTGTGTGTGTGTTTGTTTGTTTGTTTTATAATTTAATGTATTTTTCATGTGACATGAGAATGTTGATAACCCCATTTGCAGAGCTGCCTAAATCCAGTACAGGTCTAGGCAAACTCATTGTGGTGTTGGGTTGGACTTGATGATCCTTGAGGTCTTTTCCAAACTTTATGATTCTATGATCTTGGCAAGGTGAGGGAGACTTGTCCAGGTGAAAGGAGCTCAGTACCCACTCCTTGCTCTTTAGATACTATTCAAAGGGGGTCCAGTTCAGAGCAATCTCGGGGTGTCCATGGATTACTAATAATAGCGGTATTACATTGGTCACCAAACCAGGTGAGAAGATCTGTTATTATGACCAGTGTAACTCCTTACTATTTTTCTCCTTCAAAAAGAGCTGAATTTTTAATGGTGCACTTAGAAATGACCCACTTTATATCTGAATGAAAAAGTGTTTCAGAAGGACTTTCCCTGTTTTGAACAATCTGAACAAAAACTTTCCCTGATCCCTGCTTGTCTTAACTGGGCTTATAGGTAATACTGTAGTGTCATGCTGAAGTCTTCACCTGAAATTTGTTGTTTGGTGTTTTCAGCTGATGGAGGGTGCTTTTCTTTTTTTCTTTTTCTTTTATTATAGACCAAAATGAAGAGGAAGGCTGTGGGTATCTGGCACTGTGGATCCTGCATGAAGACAGTTGCTGGTGGTGCCTGGACTTACAAGTAAGAAAATGAAGAAGCTCCTATCAGCATTTGTTCTCACATAGCTGAAGCATAATACAGCTTTTTAATTTTTTTTATTTTAATCTACTAATGTTAAGTAGATCTGTCTCAAGTTAGTGATATGTGAAGGGTTTTTTTGCCTGTATTGTTAAAATTAGATTGGAATGGATCAAATCAGATTTGACTGCTCTTCTTTGCATTATTATATTACTGCTGCTAGTTTTAGTGGGTTCCTCCAAAATTATTTATCTCTGGGTTTTATCAGAGCAGTTGTTTTATTCTTCAAAAAGAAGAAAATTATTCTGCATCTTTTCTGAAACTTCAGATAAATAAATTGAAACATGCAGATGCTGAAACAGATATTTTTATTTACGTAGTTTCTTTAGTGCGTTGGCTGTAGTACCATTTCTTACTGGAGATGTGAACTACAGTTGTTGCTTGTGTGAGGTACTGTGCTGGGGCCAGTTTTTGGTGATTTTGGAAGAAAAGGAGCAGAGAAGATGGCTAGTTCATCCAGCCATCTCAGGGTGGAATCGGCCATATGGGTGGCACCTGACAGATGTACCTCCAACCTATTCTAAAAAGAACTTCAACAGCTAATAAATTATGCATCTGAGCTGGGGATTATTTTTCCTTCCTTGATTCTTTTGACTGTATTAGAATTTTAATTGTGTAAGGAAACACCTCTTTCAAAGCCTAAGCAGAATTTTTTGTGATTACTATTCCAGCCTTTTCAGTTCAGAGGCATAGATACAATAGGCAAAACCAGGTTTACTCCAAGAAAAAATATTTCCATGTTCTGCTTTTGTTTTAAAAGCATTAAATCTTTGTAATCCTTACTGTGATGTTGCCCTTGCTTGCTCCCTTTCTTTACTCTCCTTCCACTCCCTCCCCATTCTGGTAGAAGACACTGTTGCCCCATGCATAACAGTCACTAGGAATCTGAGCTCACGTGCTTGTGCATGCAGTCAATGCATGACTGGGTAATTTGGGCTGAGATGTAGCATGTGAAGTTGCGGTGCTTCTGTAGACAGAGGCCTGCACTTTGTTGTCATGAAAATTAAAGTGGGATGTAGCCCCCTTTTGAAATGCAATCAGGCGATAACTATTTGAAATTATTAGCACTTTCTCCAAAAAATCATGCTGGCGCGGGTTGTTCTACTGCCACATGCAGGTGACTCTGCTTTTCCTTCCAGTACCACCTCTGCAGTGACAGTCAAATCTGCGATCAGAAGACTGAAGGAATTGAAGGACCAGTAGAAGCTACATCCTCTTCTCCTTGCGAAACATCTTTTTTTTTTTTTTCCACTGTGAAGATCTGTCCTTTTAACAATAAAAAGGTGATAATGGAGTGGAATCATGTTTGTCTTTCCGCAAAAAATCCTGTCTGTCTCGCTGTAGTGTATTTATAGCTATGGAGGCATGAGTAGTTCTATCCAGTAGTTGAGTGGCTCCTGTTACTGGTAAAGCCATTAAAAAACACTTTTCCTTTCCAGTTAATTGCATACTTTGTTGCTTTAATGCACTGAGGTGAATCTGAAGAAAACTTAAATAGTTTGAAGAAGCCTGACACATCTTGATACGTCCTTCGTGTCTGTGCCTTGAGGAACGGTGTAGAGCTCCATGAGTGGAGGAATGGACAGATGTAAGGGGGGAGGAGAGAACATGCAAAATGTCATTCTGCCTCTTCCTATTTGCCTTTTAAGGAGGGCTCAGGGGAGCAGCGCGTGTGCTGCAAGATTGAGAAGAAGAAGAGCATCATGACTGCTTTGGGGACAGAGATTGGAATGCTATAAGTGCAGCTATCTTTCTCTGTTGCTGGCTAGTGCTGCTTTATTTCCCAGTGCCAGCTACAGGTCATTGCTCACTACATCCTGTAGTGTGGTGGTGTGTGCAGATCTCGACATTAGTCCACCTGAAGGTGCTGTATGGCTTGCTCTTCCTAGGTCTGATGGCACACTCCCATGTCTGTATGTTCAGGTTCCCTAATCCATACTGAGTTGCAACAATAAATTTTCCTGTTGAGACAACTCCTGGGACATTCAGTCTTGGAGGAGAAGCTGCTGTTTGAGTTAATCATTGCCTCTAAATCATCTCTTTAGACTACCAAGTTTAAGATGCTGGAACATTTTTTTTATGGTCTGTTTGTCAGGTGAGTTTCAATATCGTTTGAGGTTTGTTTTTGTCTGGGCTTTTTGGTGACTGCAGCACCTTTCCTGTCCTTATCAGTATAGGTCAGAATTCTTGATAATAACCTTGATGGCTGGAGGAAAAATAGTAAGTAGGTAGCACACTGGTTACTTGCTCTTGCTCTGACTTAAGCTTTAAATGGATTTGGGTGGTGATGAGCTGCAGCAATAATGTAATTGCTGAGCCTGACACCTTTGAAAAATAGATTCAGAACTGGATCTGAGTAAGAACCTTTTCCCAACCTGCAAAAAGACTGTGGCTCAGAGATTTCGACTGTAGTGTCCCTGAACTTGTTTCCTTTTTATTTTTTTTTATTTTTTAATTCAGAGTTCTAAATTTCCCTTACTAAAGTGAATTCATGTATTCAGGTATCTGGGGTCATTCATGCCAACCTGCATATCCTTCATGTCGCCTCCCAGCAGTGATGAGGGTCATTCTCTGGGAGAGAGATCACTGCACACTGCTCCAGTGACACCCCTTGTTCTGCCTGTAGTGCAGGGTGAGAGTTGTGTGGCAGGCTTCAAGTGGAGGTGGCTGTGGGTGGCTTTCCTTAGAAGCAATGGCTCATTTTTGTGTGTGTAGATGAGGACCGTCATGGCCTTCTGCACATGTGCCTTCTGTTACAGCAGGGTTATGAAGGAAACCTGAGGGTTCAAGAAACTTACTCAGCTGTCTCACTTGTGCTGCTGCTTTTCTTGCATGACAAGCCCACAGCAGCTTTCTCTAGGTACTTGTCAGGCCTCCCAGCGTAGTCCTGGGCACGGCTGTTGCTGGTCTTGGTTTGTGCTAACCAGCTCCCTAGGGATGCCATCTCCAAGCTGCCTTGAACTTTCTTCTCGGTTAAGATGTTTCTGCTGCCTTGTGGATGCATTGCGTACTGGTGTGTGGATAGCTGGAACAGCTCAAGGAGACAGCTTTTCTCTTGCTGGCTGCTGCTCCCGCTGAAGAGAGGAAGGATGGTGCATGAGGATGGCTTACGCTACTCTGGGAATATCTCTGCTGCCTGGAAAACAGCTGCTGACCTGCCTCACTGAGCTGAGGGGGCACTGCCCTGACTTTGGCTTACCTTCCCATGTAGCTTTACGGAGTGCTGTGGTCCAGGAGCTGCTTTGCAGGTAACTGAGCTGTCCTTTAGGGAAACCTCAGCGAGAAAGAAGAGTAGAGGAGCTGGTATAGACTGGATGTCCAGAAACAACTGTGTCCTGCTTGGACTTCTGGGAAGAGGGGTGAAGTGGTTGAGGGGAGCTGCTCCAGTTGACAGCTCACATGGAGATCAGTGAGCTGAGGAGGTATTGGCAGTGCATCACCTTGGGACAGTGCTTTTGAGAAGGTTTGTGAACAAGGACAACACTTCTTAAACTGCATCAAAATAAAAACAGCTTCCATTATGCTAAAGGTGTCTTCGTGTGAGCCCATGCGAACACTGATTATTTTGCTTGCTGCTTCATTGTGTGAAAGCCTTTGTTGGTAAAATACTTGATGTGCTTGGGGGGAAGTTCCTCTGGTGCTGTGGTCATGCAGCTCTGTCTCTAGAAGGGGCTCTGAGGGGCTTGGGTTGCTCTGTGGAGGTCCACGTTTCTACAAGGAGGCACCATGCATCCAGTGGAGGCAGAGGAGGCCTGACAGCTGGCAAAAAACAGCAGCGCAGCTTCCTGGGTGGTGGGCTTGAGGATGGGAAGGGGAAATGCTGTTTTCAGTAAAGCTGCAGAAGAACAAACCCCACCACCTGCATGAGGGCTTCCTACTGGAGCAAAGCTTCACAGGGGTCTGCAGTGATACAGGGGCCATGGATGTAGCTCATCTGCTACAGGAAAGTCACTGCTGTGCCTCAGTGACCTGCCAGAGAAAAGTACTGCTTAGTCCTTGAAACAGCTGCAGGTGTCCCCTGGTTAAACATGTCCTTCTCTCTTCTGGACTTCTTGAGATGCTAAAATCAGATACAAGTGGCAAGCTTGTGTGTGTGCTCCTGGCAAATTGGATTTACCTGCTGTCTTGAAGGCTTGTAGCTGGCTGTGACAGCGGCTGTGTGGAGCTGTTACCAGCTCTTGCTGCCTTTACGAGCAGGATAGCATTGTTCTGCATATTGCCTTTTATTCTTGACCCAGTGTGCCTGGGTCACACTCTTTCCCCTCCCGGTTCTGGGTGCTGAGATAGGACTCTGCACATGTCTGTGCTTTCTTCATTAGTGCAGACGTTGTAATCAAAGTACAGGCTTCTGATGGAAGCCCCCTCAGCTGCTATGAAATAGCTGGTCAGAGGGTATGTTTCACTTTGTTGATATCACAGCATGATTGCACAGGTATCTTATCTCAGATGACTTCTATTCCTGTTGAGAAAGTTATTAATTACCTTTGGGATTAATATTTGCAGAGCGGAGGCTGGGCAGGGTAGAAATAGGAAGAGAAGATAAGGATGTGGGATGATTTTTTTTTTATCTGAACGGTACGTTTCTACCTGCATCCCTGCATGGGCTGCACCCTCAGAGCTCCTGGGTTTGTGCCGGTGAGCCTTCAAGGCTGCTACTTCAGCACGTTTCCCCGAAGTGAGAGCAGGGAGGAAGGTGCAGAGGGCGGGGAGGGTGAAGGATGCTGTGGTCAGAGCTCTGTCAGCTGGCAATGCTGCGAGCGGCCAGCGGGTGACACTGCCGCTCTGCTGCATCTGCTCCCCTTCGCATCCAGGAGAAGGGCTCTGCTGACCTGAACGTCTGCTAGAGCTTCTTAGCTCAGCCGTTCATGCTTTCCCCCTAAAATAGACCGTGACAGCGATTTTGGACTGAAACGAGTGTCTGTGACAAAAGAGATAAGGATGTAGGAGTAGGAATGAGGTTGGAGATGGGGGTTTTGTGGTCACTTGTCACCTTTAACAGAGCTGAATTTGTGTCATTACTCGGTCCAAAGCTTGTATATATCCTAGGAGAATTTGTTGTATCAACAGTTACGTGATTTGGCCAGGTGATCCTCAAAATTTGTTTCCTCTGGGAAATCTAGGGTGAAAACAGGGTTTCTTTGCAATTTTACTTACGGCTTTCAGTATACTTCCTGGTGAACCTTAGTCAGAAGCTTGGATGGAGTTCTCTTAGGTGCTGTAGAAGCAGAGAGCAAAGTGCTGGCACCTGTCTTGGAGGGTGTGAAGTTACAGCAGTGGTTGACCCATCTGGATTAATACAGCTATGGGAATTGGAGGAGGGTTTGATGGAAACACACTTTGAATCTAACTGCTCTGTAGATGTGGCTGAACAGGTTGGTTGATCTTGGTTGCTTTTGAAGAGCAGATGGGAAGGGGACCTCTTTCTCAGAGCACTCTATCAGTCCCACGGGATTTTTATGCTGGATCAAGGACATAACCCAAGGGGATGGTGGCTGTAATCAAAGAGTCATTTCAGGAGTTCAAAGGAACTTGGAAATCAAAGACTGAAAGAACTCGGAGCACAACTGTCCTCATTCTGATTTCTCTGTTAAGCATTTATCTGTTCCCAAAAGAAAATAATTGCTTTGGCTTTACCTCGTTTGCACTTCCTGCTTCCTCCTGCTCACTGACAGCCTATTTGGTCTGTAGGGGATCATGATACTAAGCCTTGAGGGCACCATTTGTATTTGTGTTGTGCCACACATTAAAGACCTTTGGGGCCTAGGGCTCATGGGGGTGAGAAACCTCAGCCCCAGGCGTTGGTTGTCCCTTCTGTGCACCCTGACTTAAAGGTGGTGTGACCTCAGCCCGTGTGCAGGTACTCCTGTTTGGCTTTGTGTCTGACTTGGGGGTTCAACTGTAGTAGAGCCTAACGGGTATAAGCAATGGGCACCATGTTTTAAGGCGTATATCCTAGTGTGACTTCTAACTTACGTGAACAGCTGATGTCTTGGCCTTACTGTATAACCGGCTGCCTTCACCCTTGTTCAAGATCAAGTGCTGCCCATTGCCTTCCTGAGCTTCTTCAGCCCTCTTCCTCCAAGCTGCATCCCAGGGAGATTGCCAACAGCACTTCAGAAACAAGAGTGACTGATGCAGGTGAGTTACCTTCCTGGGGCAGATATACCCATCCTGGGAAATGTTTCTAGGTCTCTCCATAGAAAGAAAGGAGCTTTAGTGATGAAGTTTATTGCTGGCTTTGCAGCTCAGAGCGTTGGCCAATGAGAGAATCAGGCACGAGTGGGGTATGATGTGAGCACTACTTTAACAGGCTGCAACTCATCATCTGATTTTATATATTGTACCAGCTTTGAGCTGCTGCTCATCTCACCTGGATGTTCACCAGCTCCCTTTGGGGAAACAGAGCATTGCAGAACTGGGGGTCCAGCTCCCAGGAAAGAAGTGGGCAGGTAGCACTCCTCTGCTTCCTGGCAATGCAGCATGGCTTACAGCTTTTCTTGGAGAAATGATTCCTCAAAGGATGCTACAAAGTGGTATGCAGTAGCTGCAGACAGTGTATTTCCAGTGGCTCAGGGTGACAGAGAATAGCCTGCTTGAAACCAGCTGCAGTGCTCTGGAAGTGGGCAGTTGCCATCAGTAACATATCCTTCCTCTGAGTATTCAATCCTTAGTGGATGTCTTTTGAGGCATGGAGTGTGGTGGAGTTGTGGATATGCCTCAGGTGCCCTTATTAGATGCCTGGATTCATTTTGAAAATGGCTGCTTAGAAAATGTCTAATTGCTATTCCACATATTCAAAGTGTTTTTTTCTCTTGACAAGGCTTTGGCATGCCTTGGATTGCTAAATATACTTTCCTCTTGCAAATTCTTGGCAGGAATCTTTGTAAGGAATCACGCCAAGCAGCCTCTTCAAATGTTAACAAGCTCATCCGTGTGGCTTTCCCAGCGTAGGGTTTGTGCTCTTGTTTTTTTTCCACCCCCCTTTCCAAAAAAACCCCAACCCTTCTCCTTTCTGCACAGTGTTGCACTGAGCATATAGAATCATAGAATGGTTTGGGTTGGAAGGGACCTTAAAGGTCACCTAGTTCCAACCCCCCTGCCATGGGCAGGGACACCCTCCACTAGCCCAGGTTGCTCAAAGCCTCATCCAGCCTGGCCTTGAACACCTCCAGGGATGGGGCATCCACAGCCTCCCTGGGCAACCTGTTACAGTGCCTCACCACCCTCATAGTGAAGAATTTCTTCCTTACCTCTAATCTAAATCTACCCTCTTGCACCTCTTGCAATTTAAAGCCACTACCCCTTGTCCTAGCCCTACACACCCTTGTAAAAAGTCCCTACCCATCTCACCTGTAGCCCCCTTTAAATACTGCCATAGGTTCCCCCTGAAGCCTTCTTTTCTCCAGGCTGAACAACCCCAACTCTCAGCCTGTCCTTATATGGGAACTACTCCAGCCTTCTGATCATCTTCATGGCCCTCCTCTGAACTTTCTCCAACAGGTCCATGTCCTTCTTAGCTGGGGACCCCAGAGCTCTACCAGGGCTTTAGCTTTTCTAACCTGATCCCTCACTGGATGGACAATGTCTCTGTTGTCCTGGTTTCGTCTGGGACAGTGGACTTTCTGCATAGTAGCTAGTAGGAGGCTGTGTTTTGGATTTGTGCCGAGAAGGCAGCTGATAACATACTGGTGTTTATAGTTGTTGCCAGGATGGTCAAGGACTTTTTAGCTTCTCTGCTTTGCCAGTGTCTGCAGGTACACAAGAAGATAGGAGGGACCATGGCCCACAATTACTGGTTTAGGATTTGACCTTAGGTTTAGAATTGAGAGCCAAATTGGCCAATGGTATATTCCATATCATGCACACCATGCTCAGGACATATGAGAGTCTGTCCAGAAGTTTACCCCCCTTGCCCTTTCTCTGGGTCATCCCTCTCTTGGTTAGCTCTTGGGCTCTTATATCTTTTGCAGGACTGCAGTTTCAGGACTTTCTGCTTCAGAATCATCAGCTGAGAATGGGCTGCAGCTGCACTGTGTATCACTTATTTGTATAATTGTGTATTACTATTATTACAATAATTATTATTTTCCATTTTATTTTAGTTTAGTTATTAAATTGTTCTTATCTCAACCCATGAGTCTCTTTTCTGTTTACCCCTTTAATTTTCTCCCCCAACCCTGGGAGGGGAAAGGGTGAGTGGCTGCGTGGTGTTTGAATGCCAGCCAGGTCAATCCATGACATCTGTATTCCTCCCAGGCTACCTGTCCTTGCTTCCACCCTCTGTAGCCTTCCTTTCTGTAGTTGAGTTTGTCCAGGAGCTCTTTTTAATCCATGTAGGCCTCCTGGTGTTTTTACCTGAGTTCCTCTTTTTTGAGAGGCATTGCTCTTGAGCTTGGAAGAGGTGATCCTTGAATATGAACCAGCTTTCTTGGGCCACTCTTCCCTCCAGGGCTTTATCCCATGGTACTCTACCAGGCATAACCCTGAAGAGGCCAAAGTTTGCTCTCTTGAAGTCCAGGGCAGTGAGCTTGCTGTGCACCCTCCTTGCTGTCCTAAGAATCTTTAACTCCACCATCTCATGGTAGTTGCAGCCAAGGCTGCCCTTGAGCTTCACATTCCCCACCAGCCCTTCTATAGAGGTATTTATGTTGGGCCCTCAATGAAGCTGACTTACTGGCTAGAATGGCTGGAGCAGCTTGTGCTGCTCTTCAGGTGCTCTCCTGACCTGTGATCCTTCTCCGGGCTCTGGGCATCTATTGCTGGCACTGGCATCAAGCTGGTAGAACTGGGATGGATTGAGGTTCCTCTCCCCTGGCAACTTTAGTTTAAAGCCCTCTTCACCAGGTTGGCGAGCTTATGATCAAAGATGCTCTTCCCCTTCTCTTACAGATGGACCCCATCAGCCCCCAGTACACCAGGTTTCTCAAAGTGAGTCCTGGAGCTGAACCCCTGGCATGTGATCTATGCAGCTCTTCAAGAAAGGATTTTTCTAACTAGAGCTAAAAAAAGTGCTTGTTTGGTGTTTAGCAGTTTGGTGCCACTGCCCTGATCATCCTCCTGGGGCTCCTGTTGAATTGGCAGTTTTGTTTTTGGGATGCTTCAGGGAAAACTAATTCATTTCCTCTCCTCTTTTGCCCTGTCTTGCTTTTTCTTGTTTTTCAGCAAGTTGGACTGTATCCTTGCATGGCAATCATAGATTTGATGTCTGTCTTTCAGCAGCCTATTAGCAAGTGAATGACACTGTCGTGCTCCCCTTTTGTTCCCACCCAGTGCTTATACTGGTGTAGAAGCAGCCCTGGAACTGGTACCTACAGCTGGGCAGGGACCCTCAGACTGGCAGGTCAGAGCTTTGGGCATGGCTGCCTCTCTGCCCCAGGCAAAGGGCAGTGCCACTCTGGCACCTTGAACTGCCAAAGCAAAGAAAGCAGGAAGAAGCTGAAACCCCAGTGTCATCCTAAAAGAAACCTTCCCCTAGGACTCTGGCAGCCGTTGATACGTTGGGCTATAAACCTCTCTTGAGTTCCACCAGCACCAATCTTGCATAAGCAGTTGGAGAGACAAAGGGCTGACTTTCCCTTGACCTTTGCCCACCATTTGTTTCTTCTCGTGTCCTCTCTTACTCACCTCCTGACCCAGAGTGTGAGCAGTGTCACTGTGGGAATGTGTCTGAGCTTTCCGATGCACAGCCGTGGGAAGAGTCCGGTCAGCCCCGCGAGCTGCATGTCCAGGGCTTTGCTGGCAGCATGCCTCCACCTGCTTTCTCAGGAGGCAAAACAGGATGGAGCTGTAGTAGTTTTACACAACACAACTGCCCTCACCAGCTTTGCTGTGGTGTGCAGAGTCACGGCTGCCCCTTGCCCCTGTGGCAGCAGAGGGAGAGCTGGCCTGGGTTTCTTATTTTTGTGCAATTACAAGCACAACATTGCTAGGTCACACCAGCTGAGGCTTTGGGCTGTGTGCTCTTAAAATATGAATTCTGTGAAAGATTCCCTGGGCTTTGCTCTGCTCTGACATACTCTCCTGGCCTTTGGTCATCTGATGGACACACTTGGGGAACAAATGTTTGTGTTTGGGTTGGGGATGTTAGATCCTCTCGTCCGCTCAGAGTCCTACCTGCTCTGTGTGGCAAGAGTTCACTGGGGGACGCGGGGAAGCTGCTGCAGAGGAAATTGAGTTGTGGGGTCACAGAGTCTGTGTTCATCATGCTGCCGCCTGGGATGGGCAGAGGGCTGGAAAGCTAAGAGCAGACCTTAGCAGAGAAAAGGCCATGCTTGAGACAACTGGAAGGCTAGTCCAGGCCATGTAATGACTCTCTACGTTTCAACTAAGATGTTTCTTGTTCACACTCTCTCTGCTCAAAATGTTGTGACTTTGGCCCACTGCCGTGAAATGGGCCCATTAACCTGGAGCTTGGAGAACTGCTCCTCGTAGATCTTGTAGCTCTCCTATTAATTATGACTTCTCTTTTTTGTATTTTGTTCACTAAAACTGAATATTTTCAACCTTGATTCAGTGGGCTTTTCCAAAGGGCCCTCTGTCTACACTGGAATATTTATTTATAACTCATGAGTTTGGTTTCAGGAATTTGCTCTGTGACCCCTCTTATATTGTAAAAGGAACATTTTATTCTGCAGCCCTTGCCCACCCTGAGACAAATGTCCTGCAGGTCGCTGCTTTGCTCTCCCCTTCAGGCAGTTCTGGAACAGCTCCAGTTCTTTGAAAGTATGGAGAGAAGACTTGATTCCTCCAAATAAATATTATTTCATGGGAGATGCTAAGTGGTGGACCAACAGGGCCCTTGCTTTTTTTCACTGAATACAGTTCTTCCAAGTCACCACCTACTACTGGGCCTCACCTTTGAAGGGAGAAACTTTGATGCAGAACAAGATTGTCTCCAATATCGCAGATGAGAGGCGAAATTGATTGCTTGAAGATCTTTGTCTCTATCAATCACATCTGTTTCCATTCAAGCTGTTGGATATGAAACTGTTTTTACTGTAATGGATGGGATTTGAGATTAAAATGCAAATCTGCAAAGGGAAAAAACCCCAAACCTTATTTTAAAAAACCTTAAACGCAGAGTAGACCCAAGTCATGCAAGAGAAGAAGGGGAACAAATAAGTAATCCAGGCATTAAGCAACTATTTTTTAACCTAAGGAAGCTGAAGATGGATTCTTTGTGCATGAAGAATAAGAAAGAAATACATGCAACGTCCTGTAGCAAGCAGAAGTGTTTATTCCAAAGTAGGTCCACCTCTGACAAAAAATATTGTGTATGCTGTGATAGTCCTTATGAACCTCAGATGAAGACTCTGCTGGTACCTATTAAAAAGAAGAAGAAAACAGTAAAAGGAAAAGATAGAAGATGAGAAACAACCAGACAGGTTTGTGATCCGAGCCCATCATCAGTCTGGCCATTGCCAAGAGTTTTGGTTTGGATTATTATTAACAGCTCAGTGCTTAGCAGCTTAAGATAGTGATGGCTTTTACAGCATGGACCTTAAGCACTGATAAATCATTCAGTGTTGCTCACTTGGAGAATCCAAGGCATTAGAGGTGGCAGCAGAGCTGCGAGCTGTATTACTTCTTTTGTTTCCAAAGGGTGGAGATCAGTGACCAAAGTGGTTGTACATGGGGACAAGGCTACTTCATTTGGCCAATGTACTGTTCTACGCTTTACGACTACTTCCCTTCTTTTTTTGGTGTGTGTCACCTTAAATGCACCCTCCTGGAGGATGTGAGGTCCTTGAGGCATGGAATATCTTCTTGTTTTGCCCGTATGTGGACAGCTGAGCACAGAGGACCCTGCATACTGCCTTTTACCTCTGTTGTTCATCTGTAGGATGGAGATCACCCAAGCCTTTGAAAATACATTTCAGGAGCATTTCCTGCCATCGCTGCAGGAAGATGGTACCTTTGTCAAAGGGAGAACTTGCCATCACTTGCAACAAAAGGGGTTGCATGGAAATGAGAGAGACTCTAGCATGTGGTCTTGCTCTAAATCAGCTGCATTTTTAACATTCAAAAGCCAACAAAGATGAAAGACTCCTGGTAAACCTCTCTACTCCCTTGGAAAAAAAAAAGTACAAAGACTTGATAAATATTTTGCATTAATAAATTCCATTTGTCTTATTAAACAAAGTTTGCCAACTACCAAAGCAGGGAAAATATTTTACATAACTGAGTGTGATGTCTAAAAGGTTGCTATGAGCCTGGTTTGAACAACTCTTTCCACAATCCAGAATGTGAAGGAATGCTAAGCTTCACCCAGGCTAGGACCAAGATTGCGTGTGTGCGTGTGCTTTTCTGCTGGCTGGCTGGTTTTATTGCAGTGGAAGTGACAGTCTGGCTGCCTTCTGGTGAGTGGAATCCAGCAGGTAAGAGGAAGGCCATGGAAAAAGAGATGAAGGCACGAACGTGGCCCAAAAAGCTGTATGTGAACCCAAAACAATGTCCCTCACTGTGCTGTGGGAACGTTGCTATAAAAGGCAGGGAAAGCACAGCTGTCTATTATTATTGTTTTGTTACTAATTTTTAAGCGTGATGTTGATTAACCAGTGGAGCAGATTCCCCAGGGACGTTTCTTGGTCTGGACTACTGACACTTTCCAATTTTCAGGGCAGGGACAAAGCACTGGCTGTTCCTGCTAACCCTGTCAGGGTCTATGTGATGGTTTGCATCATCCTGCTCTGGTTTTGCATCAGGCTGCAGAGTGGTCGTGATCAACTGCAGTGTCTAGGGGAGCTGCAGAAGGTTTTTCTTGCCACTTGCGAGCCCATGCCCTTGACCTTGGCTAGTGCTTCCCAGCATACAGAAATTTGAATTGTTGCAGGTGGTAGAGGGAGGGGACATCCAAGCCTGAGATGAGCACGGTGCAGCTGAGGTCTGCCTTCAAATGACAGTCTCAAGATCACTCAGGATTTGGCACTCGGAGAACTCCAAGCCAAGCGTGCTCTTTTGGCTTTGTAGGATGCACATCATCGCAGCTAACCAACCTCCCTCCACCCTTCCCATCAGGTCTCTGCCAGTCTTCTCCTGGGTTATCAGCTTGGCTTGCAAGACCTGGGGTTGTTTCCCTCTCCTGGTCACCTCCGCCTACCCCCTTGAAGATGAGCTGGCTGCAGCTTTTTACATGCTTACACTTCTCCTTGAGCCTCCCTTTGGTCTGGGCCATCTGCCATCAGCCAGCCTCTCTTGGAGGGCAGAAGACAACCAAAGGCTCTTAAGTCTCTGTCAGTACCAAGCTCAGCCAACGCTGTGAGTTAAAACATGCAGAAAACGAAAGGTGCAGCAACTCTGGGTGCACAAGCACTGTCTGGAGTTGGGCACCTACGAGCATCAAAGTCCCCCGCTGCCTGGGATCTGCATGCCAGGAAGATACGCCATGGCTAGAACTGCATCAAAAGCGGCACTTCCCTCTTGGGAAAACATCTGAAACAGTTGACTAAGTTTTTATTCTGAATTGGGGTGAAAATTTATTTGTGAATCCCAAACAATGTCTCTCGTGGAGCTGTGGGAATGTTGCTATAAAAGGCATGAAGGCCCAGCTGTCTACAATGATTGTTTTGTTGTTAATTTTTAACAATGAGGGTAATTACCCATTGGAACAGATCCCCCCCAGGGTGTTTGTTGGTCTCGAGTATTTAAACTATGAGGTCCTCTGAGTAGAGACGTGTCTAGGGCAAAGTGTATATACAGCACCAAAAACCACAGCGCCTTCAGCCACAGCTTGTGCAAACCTACTTTCGGTTGCACTGCAGCAGTCTGGGAGGACGCGTGTGGCCAGACACGCTGTCTCACCAGAGGGGTGGCAGCTCCCGCTGGGGTGGCAGTAAGTCTTAGGAAAACCTGGAGAGCTGGGTAGCCCTGAGCGCCTGAAGTCTTTCTCAATTTCATCAGATTGGTATTTTACAGCAGAACGTCTTCAGTCAGACTATTTATAGCCAGCCCCTAGCTAAGAACAATTAGTATTTGTTTTAACAGTGATCAAGGCTCTTAGGAAAGAGTTTCAACAGCTAAAGGATCAGCCCTTGGTCACCAAGGGTGGGGGTTTTTTTGTTTTTCAATAGAGTGTGCAAATGCCTTCTCTTTTAGGAATCAGTTCTGGAGCAAATGGAGACTCACCACTAAATTATATCTCTGGGCAGAAAAGCCAAGTCAGTCTGTTGGTTTTGTAATGTAGGACACAGCCCCCCTTGCCCTGCGTGCAGTCATGCACAGACTCCCTGGCATCTCATTACTAATTTGCAGTTAAGCAGCGGCTACTTCCTTGCATCATTTCAACGCAGTTGCCAAGTGGAAAATTGAAAAGCAAGAGAGAGCCAAAGAAACGACAACAACAACAACAACAACAAAGTTTTAAAGTTCTAGGAAATCTCACTATGTGAGGTCAAAATTCCTTGTGCATTCAGGGGCTGGGCTGTTGGCTGGCAGGCACCTCTAGTTAACATGGCAAGGCTCTCTCTCTTCAAAACCCTGTTCTCCTAAAGCACCTCCTGTTTGACTGGAGTTTCTCAGCCTTTAATACGCATGTGTTTGGGGAGGGGGAGGATGAGGGGAGAATGCAAGACTAGGCAGGTAGAGGAGAAGTCAAATGAGGGTTCTTCTAGTGACAAATGCTCTGTGAGATGGGGCCAGGCAAGGGAGGATGGTGAAGCAGAGCTCCCAGGACAGGATTGGGAAGAGGATGGGGTGACGCAGCTAAGTGATTTGCAGAGCAGAGGATACTCAAGAGTGGGCTTACAGCCAAGGGAGACCTGGTCCTAACTTTTCTGGATCTTGAGGAACACATCTTGCCATGAGTCTCTTCTCCCCATCTGCTGGTCAGCAGTTGGACTGTGTTTGGTCTGTTCATGGCACAAAAGGGCTTTCCCCTGGGTGAAGGGTTTTTTAGCATGGCCCTGTTAGAAAACAACAATAAAGTCTCATGAGTTAGGTTTTCCACTCTTTTATGGTGTTAGCCCTGGGGAAGAGCTGGGGCATGCAACATTGTTGGCACAGCAAGAAGTACCACAGCTATCAACAGCTGAACTGAGCACTTGGGGGTTTTTATGCATCTTCATGCTCGAGGTTGTTGGAGACATGAGAAGAAGGGGCCCAAGGGAAGGCTTATGTTCAGAGTATCTGACGAGCTGCTTCTGCTATGCCTGCTTTTCTTCTGCCTTCTCCTCTACATGGAGGAATCCTGTGGAGGCATTCGCTTCTAACTCTTCCCATTTACAGCTGCAGTAGTCTTCATGAGGTTGGCAGCTCCAGGATCCATGTGTCTGGAGAGTAGCAATTGTCTCTGGGAGGCAGGCATAAAAGATCCGCAGTCTCAGAAACAGGACCTATGAGGAAAGGCTGAAGGATTTGAAGAAGGAAAGGCTTTTTGGAAACATTTTTTTAAATACACAAAAAGATTTTGCTGAAAGGTGAAAGGGTTTCTTCAGTTCTCTGTATCCATCACAGACCTGACAAGAGGTGATGATTGAAACTACAGCAAGAGAGATACAGGTTAGGTATTGGTTGGACAACATCTGGACAAGTAGGTCTGATTGGCCTTACTTTGAGTTGGTGTTGGACCAGAGACCTCCAGAGGTCCCTTCCAGCTACAAAACTCTACAATTCTGTGATAGGAACAACTTCCCCACGATAAGCTACATAGTGGTGAAGTGAGGTGGTAGTAATGTCATCTCTGGAAGTCAGAAGTTGGAGATTAGGCAAACACTTGTTAGAACTGGCTCAGGGAGAGCTGACGCTGTTTGGAGGAGTGAAAGCAAACTGTCCTCCTGATGTCCTTTCTGGCTTTGGCTTGAAAAATCAGCAGGTCCTACCTTTCAAGAACTGATGTCTGAGGTCATCAGGCTATGCATTCTCTATTTCTACTTGGAGGACCTTGAGGCTTACAGATACCTGGCATGAGAAAAGTTGGGGGAACCTGGAAGCTTGAACGGCTTCATCAAGAAAATGCTGTTCCCCCATGTTCACCCTCCTGGGCTGTGGGTTTTCTAGAGAGGGAAGGAACCAATGGTGTTGATGACTCATGGCCTGTTCCTAAAAGACTCAATAATGCTGGGCTGGATCACTGAACAAACATGGGCAGAGCTGCAAACAAAACCCAGAAGTCTTTGTGTCCTTCCTCTGCTTCCATTTCATGATTTTATTACTAAACCTAAACCTGGGGCTCGCAGTCCTTTCCAGGGAGGTATGCTTAACAGCATGCACATGTCATCAACCGGTTCTCTTCTTCTTTGCCCTGAGTCTTTGTACACCAAGCAATGATGTGGAGATTTGTAGCTTCTTGCAGTTTCTTCTCTCTGTGGGATTCCCATGGGCTGAGTGTGACTGAATAGCTGTGGTCCTGTGGATGAGAAATGGCTCACACCCTGCTGGCATCGAAAAAGGATTACTGTTCCCCTGCTTAATGCATTTGTTTAATGCCTGTTCCATAAGGCTGTTTCTCAGGCTGTTTTCCTTGCAGGATATGTCTCTGTGTGTGCAATTAGCCAAGAGACATTAGCTTAATGACTTGTGCGTGTCTGAGTTAGGCCTGGCCTCATCTCAGATTGCTGCCTTTTCCTTCACCTTTCTCCTGTCTGGAGAGTTTTAATTCTCCGCAGCTTGAACTGCTGTGTCATGCTTATCCCAGGGGCTGGATGCAGACAGTGTCTCTTGCTGGTCCCCCGCCAAAGAAACCCTGCTATCACGCACAATTACCTCCTTAACTCATTGTGACTTTTATTCCCCCCACCTCCCCCCAACTTTTTTTTTTGTTTTATAAGTTTGATTTGCTTTTTCAAATCTATTGTTTCCAGCCCTGTATTCCCAGTGGCTCAGGAGGACTGCAGTGTATTCATCAGGAATTACTGGGGTGGGCTCTGTGGTCTGTTTTGTGCAAGATTTCAGACTCAGTGATCGTTTTGGCCTCTTCTGGCTGCTTTCTGAGCTGATGGGTTAGGCAGAGGGAGAGAAATATCTGGCCAGCAAGCTGCTTTGTTCAGAAGCCTGGTGCTGAAGCAGAGTCCTTCACCAAAATGTAGGTCATCCATTCATTTTGATGAACTGACTCTCTCGGTCATTTCAGGTGGTCCACAGTAGCCGACTGAGCAGTGGCTCAGGTAGGATGAAGAGGACACTGACCATCCAGTCTCCTGAATAGTCCTAGTGCTAGAAGTTTTCAGGAATGTAAGAGGAGATCTCATAAAGAAATACCTACTAGCTGTTCTTAACTATCAGTGATGGAGAAGCCATCATAGCTGTCGGTGAGTTGTGTTAATGGGCGATTCCTTCTACCAAGCTTATTTCTAGACTGAATTTGGCCAGTTTTGCTGCTATACCATGGATTGCATTATGGTGCAGTCTGTCAGGCTGAAAAGCCTCTATTTGTTCTCTTCTCCATGTACATAATTATTGCCTCAACCAAGTCACCTTGGAGTTGTGTCATTGTCAGGCTGAATGGTTCATGTCACATGTTCAGATCTGAAGTTACATCTCTGAACCCGTCCTCCCTCGCCATCTTTTGTTCTCATTTTCTTTCCTATATAATCAGTTCCAGCTCCAAAACTCAGCCCAACAAACATGTCTGCTGAGGGCACTGGTAAAAGACAGGCTTCTCTTTCTCCATTCCTGGTTGGACTGAAGCTTGTGCTGGCTCAGTTGCCCAGCTTCTCCTCTGGGCACAAGTGGATAAAATTTCCAGAGCCACCAGTGTGGAACTGTTTGCAGTGATCAGACCTGCACAACAACATTTATGGGAAGAAAGGCAAGCAGATCTGGGTATCTTGTGGGCTTGCTGATAAGTAAAAGCGTGCTCAGATAGTTCTTTTGAACCAGACATGGTCTCCCTAATGCAATCTCTAGTTCTTTCCTTAAATGTGGGGGCAGGAGGGGTGATGTACATTTTAGATAGTAATAAGTCACTTTATCTGCATCTCTGGGCTTCTGAAAGGTTTTATTGGGCCTGTAGAAGTGTCAATATCCTTTCCAGTTCCTCCTTTCTCACTCTCCTACCCATAGGTAAGGTCCTCGAAGTCATCACCTGCAACTCACACCCAGGAGAGACCTGTACTTGCTCCCTTGAAGGAGGAAAGAAGGGGTCTTTGCGTGAACCATGGCGGAGGGTGTTCTTCAAGGATTTATCCTTGGGTAGGATGTGTGTGCCGTGGAGCCCGCTGTTTTGGAAAAGGTGGTTTGAGATCCTGCCTGGAGTAACAGGAAAGTAAGTGACAAATTCATATTTTTCATTGATTTTCCTCACTGTTTTGCACTTCTGTAGTAGATTTGGCAAGGCACCAGGAGGGACAATCTGAATTAATTTACCCTATCTCTGCTTTTAAAACTCCAAGATCTATCAGCTTATTGTAACCCTGGAAAGCACTATGACATTTCTCTTTTTGCTGAACACATTGTTCCTAGTAAAAAGGGTCACTTGTGACAGTTTTTTGAGGTAGATGGATATAAATCAAATGCATTCCTTTCGTTGATGCAATTAATGAGCAGAAAGCATGGGGAAATTGTTAAGCTGTTGAAAACTGCAAATTAAGGCCTTCAAGAAAAACAACAAATCCCTGAATATAAAGAAAAGAGCAAAGATAGACATGTCAATCTTGTTTAGTTACCTGGTTATAGGATGCAGATTCTTTTACAGTTTCAGAAAGAGTGTGACAGGCTAAGAATATAAGAATACCAGCTCCAGTAGCTCCCATTGAATCAAACCCATAGGAACTATCTCATCAGATATGCTTCTGATTTTCTTACAAAAATTGATTTTCTACCATGAACACCCGTCCTTTTTGTGAAGCTGAGCATTTCAACAGGGCACATCTCTCTCTGAGGATTTTATCCTAGATTTTTCATGGGAAACTGACTAAATAACCCCAACTTCGAGGTTATTTTCTTTTAAAATTAATTTATAGGCCTTTGTTACAAGCCTTGATGGTTTTGTTTCTTCCTAAACCTGAGAAACATGTTAAAAAGAGGTCAAGGATAATGACATTTTTTTAGCAGGGAAAAGCAACGGTATTTTAACAACCTTTCTTCCTGACCAGCTTGGATAATTGTTCATTACACCACTGTTAAAAGCCTTAGAGAGGAATAAAACCTCCATGCTTAGGTGGCACCAAAGCCAAAGGTCCCAGCCTGGTAACAGTGCCATGACCTTGCCAGTCCAAGCTGGACAGCTTGACTCATTTAGTTGCCAACTCCCATGACCCAAGCCTTGGGGTTTTGGCCCCAGTGGGATTCATTTGCACAGAGGTGAGAAACCCCAGGTTGCACGAGCTCCAGATTTTATGCACCTCCAAGGGAAAGAGGGTGAGGATGGCTGGCCTGGGAGATGAGCAGGGAAGCCACCAGGCATGCATGGAGCAGGGACTGGACTCTGGTCCTCATCCGCTCTGTACATCTTCCTCTCACAGGAGGCATTGAAGGTCATTGCCATGTCCACTTCTCAAGGCTTGTTTTTTGTTGAGCATGTGAGCTTGGGTTGTCTCTGGCTCTGCTTGCAGGCTTTCCCTGACCCTTGGACCAAACTATTTCTGCAAAGAAAAGTCCAGGAAAATCCCATTAAGAGGGCTCTTAGGTCTTTCCCCTTTTAGACCTTGAAGACAAAGCTCCATTTGGGTCTGTGGCCATTGTGTCAAAAGCTGGGTTTATTCCTTCATTTATTTGACAAAACACCCTCATCTCTCTGCCTTCCAGGTCTTGTGGTAAAGGTTCACAAGCGTTGGACGTGGCTGGCTGAGCTGGTGTTCCTGGCCTCACTGTGCCATGCTGTTTTTGTTTATCAGTGAAGAAGTGAGAATGTTAGATGCACACAAATGCACCTGTGCAGAGGTAATTCCCAGTCCTGGAAACACCGCAGGCCAGGTCTCTTTGCTGCCACTGGGTTTTCTCTATTGGGCTCAGAGGGATGGAAAGGGTAAAAGGGGTGCCCAGGCTGCAGCGAGCCAGGGACGGAGGCCAGCTGTCCCATGTGCAGGCCTCCAGGGCTTTAACCTCCAGACCACAGTGCTCAGCTCCTTCTGAAAAAGGACAAAGCTGTTCAACAGAACTGTGGAACTGGGAGGCTTGTGGGCTGAAATGAGTCCAAAAGACATATTAACAGGCACGAGATGCCTGTGATGAAATAGCTAAGGTATTAATGCAGCCAGAGGCTGGTAATGAATACAAGAAATGCCCACGTTTACCCAAGAGGTCCCAAAGGTCTCTTGTCCAGAACATTGTGATCGTCAAAGGAATTTTAAGAAAGTTAAACCATAGGGTCAGGGCTCCAGGAACAAAATCTGGGCTAATGTGGTCTCTCAGCTGCTCTGACCTTGTGGCTGCTGAGACCCTATTTAGGAACTCTGTGCTTCTTAAAGAGCATGGATATTATCCTCTGAGGCTTGTTACCCAGAGCCCTGTCACATGAGGGTGTCCCCTTATCCCTATGGATGGCATGAGTCTTCCACTGTGCCCCATGGCTGTGATGCAGGTAACAAAGCTTAATTCTAATTTTTCAGATGAGGCTCTGTCCCCTGGTGGCAGGGGAAAACCTGAATGCTCAGGTATTACCTGGAGATGTACAAAATGCCCTTCTAGTATTTTCCTGTCTCTCTCTATCTCTCAGCTGCTGGAAAGAAACTATGAGGTGCAGAGCATGGGCCAGCCAGTGCAGGCTGAACTGCTGTCATCATAGTTGGACCTTCACTGCTTCTTGTTGGCTTGTCCCATTACTTCTTTAATGCACAGAGGGCCTGGAGATGGTCCATCGGTGCTGAGCAGGGCTGGAGTGCAAGGAGAAGATGGGAGCTGGAGGCTGATGAGAGCAGACAGTTGTTGGGTGGCTGAGCATCTCTGGTGCTGGACATGATGTGAACACAGTGGCAACGAGGAAACCAAAGCAGGTTTGCTGGAAGTTCCTCTACAATTATTTCCAAACCAGTGCCCATCTGACCTGGTTTTTGCAGAGGCTGAACCCACCTTTTAGGAGTCATTCACTGCAGTCAGGCACCTTTTTGACCTATACAAGGGAGACAGTCCCACCATTGGTGTGGGCAGGTCCTGCCTATCACCAAGGCTGTACCCACACTGCTCAACCCATGTCCGAGTGTCCATTAGCCTCTCTATCCCTGAGGATTTGTTCTTTTGTATGCACTTTTTCCCATTCAGGATGCCCCAACGAGAAAAGGCTGGTGAGTGGTGGTCTTGTTGTACTGCACCGGGCCCCCTGGCATGAAAACACCACCATGCTGTCATTGTTTTGTGCACCTGATGTGATAGTCCTTACAGCCACTCTTTCCTTTGACCATTTACAAGCCCTGATTTTAGTCCAAAACAAGCTTCCTTGAAATAAAATAGTCATTTTCCAGTCTTCCTGTAGAAGCCAAAAGTATTTGAAGTTGGACTGGACTGACCTAAACACAGGCTGGGGAGGGAGTCAGTAGGTTGGGGACATTTTAATAATGAAAAGAAGAATGTGAAAGGAAGGATTAAACCTGGTATTTTATGTGTATTTATTGAGTCAATTTATAAGGTGCCTTTTGCAAAATATCTTGAGTGCTGCATGAAAAACCACAAAGCAAAATATTTGAAAAATTTGGATATGAAGCCAGTGTGTCCTAGTGTACAGCCAGGCAGTGGAGGAGAACTTGGCACTGGGAGCACCTCTCTAATCACCAGGCACCGGCAGAAGGAGATCTGTGTCTGTAGGGCAAGGTGAGTGATCAAGGGAAAGATCTGTTCCCTGGGGGCCAGCCAGCCACTGGCAGGTCTCCATGGGCAGCCTGGAGGACTGGGTGGCTCAGGCCACAAGATCTCCTCCAGTAGGGGGGTCCTGGGGTGAAGCATCTTGTCAGAGACAGGGTGACCCTGGCTGAGCCTGGAGGTGACCCATTGCAAGCCCGGCTGGCAAGCACACAGTCCCCAGGAGTGGGGCTGCCCAGTAGGGGAGCACACCAGGGAGGGCAGCCGCTGCTCCACCTGTACCGCACCAACCCCAGCACTGCTGCCCCTGGACTCGTTTCAGGGAGAGGCCAATTAACAGCCCGTTACAGTAATTTCACCTGGCCATGGCGAGAGCATGGACGTTTGTGGCATGGTCTCCATTACGGGATTTTCTTGCTTGCAGCTGAAGGTCAGCACAAGTGTTGACTCTGGCACGCTGCCATGCTAACGGCGTGTTCCCGTGAGACATCCAGAGCTTCCCCCTCCAGCTGCAGGGCTCTGCTCAGCCCTGCCGAGGGGCTGCTGAGTGCCACCCCAGGGCGGCTGCCTCCCCAAAACCTTTGGGAAGTGCATGGGACACCTATGTGGTGAGGAGAAAAAAAGAAAGTGGTTAACAGGAGTGCTTTGCAGTCATAGGTAGCTGGGCAAGCTCTTGGATGGTGGCTTGCTTTTGGACAGGCATGTGAAAAATATTCTGTTGAGGGTTTAGCTGAATTAAAAAGCCAATAAAGACCTCAGAACAAAATTGCAGAACCTCGATTATGCACCTTCCTCAATCTTTTTTTTTTAAGGGTGGCAAGGAACTGAAAATGGGTAGAGCAGAAAAATGACTCTACTGATTGCTTTGAGCCATACAAGACACATTTTTTAGCATCTGTAGCGTAGTTAATTTCCTGATGCAGTATTATTCCTGAAAATAGTTCACTATAATAAAAATGAAGGAACATTATGCCCAGGGGATAGTGATTAGTCTGCTGTACACAAGGACATTTCTTCAGGGGAGTAATCATACCAGATGAGATTTCATTGCAGGAAATACTGTTCACCTAAATGCTGAACTAAATTTATTTGAAGAGATAACTTTGTCTTACAAATCTAACTTGTGCAGGATCTGTTGTGGCTCAGGCTGGGGGAAATGAGTGAAATCAACAAAACGTTGTGAGCAGAGTGGGCTTCATCACTTCCTTCCCTATAGTCAACCACTTGCCTCTCTTCCAACTAGGATGAGAATAAAATACTTAAAAAAACCCCAAGAAACTCAGCTCATAAAACTGCATCTGTTGGCAGTGAGACCCAAGATAGGACTTCAGTCTGGTTTTAGCTCTTGCTTTTGTCAACTGACTGGAGCTCAAGCTGCAGAGCAGCCCTTTCATTGGCTGGGATGATTGCTACAAATGATAAAACGTTGGGCAATCTCTGTTGGAAAAGGAGTTTTGGATAGGTGTCCCTTGAGAGTGGTCTAAGGTCTTTCAGGTTGGCTTCCTGCTGGAAAGAAGACAATGGTGAAGAGTCAGATGTGCTCTAAACGTGATACATTTTACTGATGTTTGATCTGCTTGTCTGCCTGTCCATCCGTCTGTCCCAGTCTTGGAACAGAGGTGATAACAAGAACTATGAAGCCCAGACCTTCTGTTGGGATCCTGAGTGAGAAGCATGGGCTGATGCACCCACATCTTGGTGTGAGAAAGACGGTATCACCTGGCTTTCTATGCATGGTTTTCAGGTATTATTTGGAGACTCTCCTTGCCTTGAGGACTTTACCAGCTAAGAGTAGAGCTGATTTACAGCCTGATTTTTTTTTCATAAATATGTGTGTGCCCAAAGGAGAGAGGTACTTCTGTGGAAGATGTTAGAATAGGAGATGATACTTGGCACTGCTGCAAAGCATTGCCGGAGGAACTGGTTTACATGCAGAGGGTTCGACCTTGAACTTTCTCCTGCAGTTCAAGCCAACATCCTCTACCCCTTAGGCCTGAAAAATGTTCCTCCCCCTTGTTTTAAAAATACATTTGTTGTGTCTAATGTTTCTGGCTGGAGCAATGGTACAGAATTTTACCCACAGAGCTACTTGGGTCAGGGGTGGAGGCGGTGATGTGATTTGTGAGAGGCTTTATCTGAATTCACAGAAATCCTCAGTGCAGTTACACCAGCAGAGCTGTTGTTTTCTGGGGATAGTTTATTGCCCTCCCATGGGATGGTGGCTTTATTGTCCCAGTGTGAAGTACAGCCTTGCTAGGCTTTCTGGGCTCACACTAGGCTGTGGCAACCACAAGCTAGCTGTGACATCCATGCTTCCAGTTCAAGAGTCAGTTTGAAAGCAGATACCCAGAGCTCTGACCTGCTCACGTTCAAAGGACCTGCCAAAGGGCTCAGGCTCTGGGTTTCTGCCCAGGACAGGAGCTGTGTTTCTGATCACCCAGAGCACATGAAACAAGTCTTGGATCTGAGCTGCGGGGCTCCAGGCCCCACATGGAGCATGGGTTTGTATGTGAGTAGATGAGTACCATCTTGCAGACAAGCTCAGGTGGGGTAGTGATGTCCCCTGTGATCCCACGAGTTAGGCACTGGACACAGCCGGGACAGAAGCAAGGATGGAGCGGGCTTGTCTGCCTGTGCTCGCAGAGGTTGCAGCCAGCCTGCCTGGTCCCCAGCTGGAGCATCTCAGCACCCCGGCCCAGTTGCAGTCTGGTTCTCCTCAGGATCATGCGCACAACCTCGTCTACCTCAGCTGTTGGGTTTTGTCAGGGAGAGCAGAGGCTGCTGCCACACTGCCAAGTGCATGGGGGGAGTCACAGCATGCAACCCCCAGTTCCCCGAGTCAGTCGAGACACAGGGGAAGACCAGCTGCCTGCGAATGCCCCATCCCATCAGCTTCCCGGCCAAGCTACACTGTCCTGGCTGGCTTGGTTAATTTGGAAGGACTCCAGAGGAGGAGGATTCAGCAGACTGATCTCTCACAGCTCTTCCCAGTTCAGACCGATGTGGTGAACTGGTTTAATGAGCACTTCCTACTCTTCACTGTGCTTTTGCCTTTCTTTGAGTACTGACCGTGTTTATTGGCAAAATGGCAACGTGCATGCGGTGACACCCTTTGTCCTGATGTGAGAGGTTACCGTCATGCTGCAGTGGGAGTGTCTACTTGCTTTTGTGAGAGAGAAGTGGGTGTAGAGGGCAACCATGGTGATTTTGCAGTGTTGGGTATAGTAAGGTGCATGGTGGGGTCCCATCTGTGCCACACCACGGTGGGTTTTCCAGTAAATTCCCAGCAGTGGGGGATCTGCAAGATGTCCTAAGAAAGACTCTACCTGTCTGGGAGGCTGTAGGCAAAAGAGATCATCATGGCGCCATGTGGATCACACTGAGCTTGCTATTAAACCTCCCCAGGTGCTTACCACAACCGTTGATATTTTTGATGTGAATAGTTTGTCTAGAGAAGCTGATGTTTTCCCACAGACCATGATTTAAACCTCGTGGGAGCTCATGTGCAGGCAGCTGGTGGTGTGTGCATACAAGAATCCTGGCTGGCTCCCATGCAGCTCCCTGCCCTGACCTGTCTCATGAAATTAAGAGATGCAGAAGCTATTTTCTAGGAGATCTTTTGTATTTATGCTCTGCTGGGTTGGGCTGGCCCACAAAAGCCATTGAGCTGGGGATTGTTTCTGTGGTGGCTAAGTAGCTGGAGGAGTTTGAAAGCTCAATGTCTTCTCATAGCACCAGCCATGCCCCCATCTCCTCTCCGTGGGTCAGGGCAGTCCTGCTTGGACAGAAGGACGGCAGTACCCTCCTGATTCCTCTTGGTCTTCTAGGCACATTAGTGCAGCAGTGTTAACCTCCTTCAGGAAGACAGATACCCAATTCTTGAGAACCTGAGCTAGAAAAATCACATTTAATTGAGACATTAGGCAATTCAGAGCTTTACAAGTGGCAAGAGGAAGATGTTTCTTCTTTTTTTAACTTTCCATCCACCACTTTCTGTACCCATTGCAGTTTCTAGCTCTATCATACCTTGTGTTCAGCTTTTCCCTAGCCCCTCCCCTTGCAGTTCCCAGGGCATGCAGCCCTGCAGAAATGCAACACTGGATTGTAAAAGAGCTGACTTTAACCCTTGTGCTCTGGGCATCAAGCTGGGCTCGCTGAGCTCCCGGCACCCGGCAGAGGGCAAGCGAGCTGAGGCAGCAATCCTGTCCCTGCAGTCCCTCCTGCACCGCTCACATCAGACCCAGGGCAGCAAATCCAGAAAATTTCTCAGGAAAGATCTTTTGGGATAGTTTTGGGCCCTCAGCTGACAAGATCACATTATTCAGCCCCCTTTTCCCCCCCTCTCCACCTGGATGTATCTTGCCATTTCTCCTGGCTGGTAACAGCCTATTTTATTCTTTGCTACATTGATGTCCTGATTGGTCATATATTCAAAATTTTTAGCTATTTTTCAGCCTTACTAATGTGACTAGATACAAGAAGTATTTTGTGTGTGTGTGTTTTGTTTTCTGTGTCTGTTTCCTGCTGGTTTGGAAATACATCTTTTTTTTCAGTCCACTTTGGAGCATAAGCCCTGGGGTCCCGAAAGCTGATATTCTGGAAGAGCTGCTGTTTCCCCAGCCTGCCTGTGATAAGCAAGGAGCAGCTCTTCCCAAGGTGTGCACAAACATTGCTCAAATTGTGTCTGCACCTCCTTTACAGTTGTAGTGCATCCATATATGCATGTTGATAGTAGCTACTGTTCCAGCTGGCAGGTACACCATCCCACATGCTGCAGGGCAGAATTTTCCTAATCAAGTCCCCTTCTTTCTGGGGATGTGCACTGTTCACCCTTAGACCTGACTGAGATTTAAGATTTAACCAGCAAATTAAAAAAACAAAAACAAAAACAAAAAAACAAGTTTGAAATGAAGCATATATTTTTTTTTTTTTTTTTCAGGGGAGTGCTCTCTCTTTGTTCTCAGGACAAATTAGTGTGTGTGCATCATGAAAGTGATTTAAAGTGTGGTTCAGCTCTCAGAAGACACCACGGAAAACCAGCACCAGTTGTGCGTTTGCTTCCTTTCAAGGGTCAGAATTGGTCTGTACTTGCTGCAGGCTGGAAGAGGTAAAAATGCTGTTGGAAATCATGTACTCATTTGCCTCTGAATGCCTGTAGTGGGCAGGCTCCTGGTTCTCTTAGGCTCTTCTGAAAAACCCTAGCAATGAAGGTAAGTAGGCTTTACTCCAGCTCACAGCTGTTTGGGTGGGTAAAAAAGCGAGTAACTGGTTTATTGCTTAAGGTAAGAGCTGTGTTTGCTCTTGGCTGCTCCCCATACCCCCTGCAGCCACACCAGCAGTGCCCATTGGGACAGAGTGACCCATGGGAGGGGTGGGTGCTGAAAGAGAATGATGGATCCAGCACTGAGCAAGAAAGCAGAATAGCAGGTTCTGGCTGGGTGGATATTCTAAAAGCCAGGGTGTTGCATGGGGTTTGGGGAGGTAGATTTTGGACCCTTTGTTTTAGAGCTGGTGGGTGAGGGAGGAGAACCTGTGTTCGCAGAAGGCTCATTAGAAAACAGCTCTCTTTGGTGGGATGGATTTCATCTAGACAATAAACAGGAAGTCCCGCAATGACATTTTTATAGAGCTGCTTTGCAGAGTGGGGCTGTGCTTAAAAGCCAAATTTAGTTTATCTGAGTGGGAGCATCCTTGGCTTTAATGTCCGCTTGCTTTCAAAGCAATGTGATAGAGCTTGGCTGGTGCAGCTCTGATACCTAGGCAAACCCATGATGTGGATCCCTCCTGTTATCTTCCTAAATCTTGCCCTTTCATTGGGCTATGCTGGTCCTCATGCTTTGAGATCTTAGCTGCAGTATTTTTGTGAAGGGTTAATTAGCAAGCTGTATTCTGAAGCAGAGATGACTTCATTTTAAGGTTTAAGTAGCTTTGTGCATTAAGCCAATAAAATATTCTTGGAAATAGACATGGAACTATAAACCTAAAATCATGATCTACTGCTGAGTGAGACATCAGGATCTTTAATAAAAGGTCTGGTTAATAACTAGCATGTGATAGCAAGTGATGAGGAGAGGCTGCGAGCTGGGTTTATTCAACCTGGAAAAGTGAAGGCAAGAGCTAATTGCTGTATTTGACTCTCCAAAGGGAGGATTCAGAGAGGATGGACCAGGTCTCTTCTCTGAGGGGCACCACAAAAGGACAAGAAGCAACAAGTACAAGCTGGTAGGAAGGAAGTTCTGTCTCAATAAAAATAACAGAATTTCACAGGGAGAGTGGTTGAATCCAGAGAGGCTGTGGGATCTCCATCCCTGGAGATATTCAGAACTGGGCCAGAACAGACCCTGAGCAACATTTTCCAGCTCTGAAGGGGACCTCTGGAAGTCTTTAGCCCAACCCTCTGCTTTGCATGGCATCTGTTTGTTTGTGGTGGGGGGCTCCAGGAGGTACTGGTTTGTAGGGACACCAGGGGACCTTTTATTGGGGTGGAAGGAATATACAGCCTTGGGCACTGGTGGCCCATCCTTGTTACTTTTGTGTATGCATTTTCTTTGGCTTGTTAGTCCAGCTCCTTCTGTGTAACAGGAATTGGTGAGGGTCCAGAGGGACAAGACAGAAATGAGCAGTGATGCTTGGGCAGAAGGTCACAGAAGAGGTCTTGCTTGTGGGCTGCATGTCACTGCTTGTCTTCACAGGCTGGTACATATAAACACACTAAAGAAATGTAAAGACTCGCTGCCGTGGGAGTGTCCTGCAAGGGGAAACCCACCCGCCAGGCTGCCTGGCTGCCTCAGCAGGGCTGCAACAGTGCAGGAGGGCTCATCGTGTTACCTTGGAGTGAGATCATCCAGATCACCTCCTCCCACACCTGCCTTGACAGGTAGCATGCTTTAAAGCATATGGTTAAATATTCTGTGTTTTTCTGCTGGCTTCTTGGTAAAGTACCGTTATTAGTCAAAAAGCCATGATGCTCACCAGAGATATTTATCTGTAGCTGCAAGCAGAAAGGACACTTTTATAGAGTGTTGGTTCCTCAGTCTTCCTCCTGTGCTGTTGCTGAGGAGGGCAAGGGGTTTTGTCTGGAGGCAGAAAGGCAGAGTTGGCGTTGCTCCAAGAGTGAGTGGCCTCTACCTTTACCCCTGAGCAGGGATAGAGGTGGGACAGAGCTTGTGTGAGGCCAGGGGAGAGGTGGGATGAAGATCTCTTTCTGCAAGATGTTCTGTCCCCTCAGCTCTTGGGTCTATCTCCCTCTTCCTTGGCCACCTCCAGAAATGAGTCAGACCCAAAAGAGGTGCAGACACAGGACACGGGAAACAGGACTGGAGAAATTCTTGTTTTAGGAATTGGTAGGGGGTGAAACACAGCACAACCCTGTGTGCTCCCTAGTCCTGGAGTAGGTCCTGTTCCTCAAGAGCCAGAAGATTGCAGGGACCTGGGGATTCCTTTGTGTAGAGATCAGTGCACCTTCAAATACTTCTCTTGCCCTAGGAGACCTCTGTGCTCTGGGTTAAAATCTGAATGGTCTGTCTTGTCCCTGGCCAAAACAAGACTGTTCCCTGTATTTTTTCCAGTACTTGTTTTATTTCTCCCAGGAGGCAAATAAAGTTACTTCCCCAAGGAGGCTTTGACATAGGCAGCTAGAGACCAGCAGCTGGAGTCTTTTCTTGATACGTGGTCACACCACACTTTCCTTCATCCTGTTCCATCCAAGCACTTTCCCTAGGCTCGTGTAAGCAACCCCTGCTCCTCCTGGGGCTGCAGCCCCTTTCCACTCCATTCCTGCATGCAATGTTGTTACTCAAAGCAGTATCCCAGTGTGGTGCCTAGGAAAGAGCTGTTTTGTCTCCTGAGTAGGTTCTCCAAAGCTGTTATTACTTTTCCAACAGCAAATACAAAGCAAGTGGAACTGTTGGCCGGTGCTGCTAATAAAATTCTTAAGCATCTATGTGTGCTTTGAAATGCTTTAGTCCTGCTGCCCTGCTCAACGGGTACTGGACACCGAGGGAAAGCCTGTCAACGTAAATGTCAAAGGGATCTTTGGGTTCTCATATCTGTCAGGGGGATCCTGCCTGTTTCCTATTCCCACTGTGTCACAGGGCTGAGAGACTGTTCCAGACTGCTCCAAGGAGCCAGACCCTCTAGCATCTGGACCTGCTGAAACAAAGGGATTTTGAATTTGACTTTTATCTGGAGATCTAAATCCCCCTGGAAATCAGGGAGCACACTGGAAGACTCTGTAGGTGTAAACAATGTGATGGCTCTTATGCCCAGGCCCACGAGTTTGGGGAAGCACTCCTGCCACTGAAGTGAAATCAAGGTTGAGCAGCTGGGAGAGGGAAGGTCTCTGAGGGCAGAGGAGCAGGGCTTCAGGTAAGAAGCTAGGGCTGTTAGCTTCCAAACCCAGACTCTATTAATCTCCACTCCATATAGGTTAGAGCTGGGATTTTGTAATGTCTGAAAAGCTGATGAAGTTTTAGGATCTTTGCAAAGAGGTCACCTTCTGCTGATATTCAGAGGAGCGCAACTGGGAAACTGCAATACAGGAACTGTGAGTAAGTGCCAGGTCCTTTAGACACCCAAGGCTCACTTCAAACAGAGATTTGTTTAAAGTAGGAATATCTCTGCAAAGATGCACTGCTTACCTTAGACTGTGATAAAGGCTCCTTCTCTACCTCAGCTACACCTCTTTCATCCTCACCAGGTCCTCTTCCAACATCAATTAACCCTGGTACCTGCTGAAGTCAAGGACAGCCTCCACACAAATCCTCTCTGCTCTTGTTTTATCATCCCTATAAGCTGGGTTGCTGTGCCTGACCAGACTCGGTCAATATTTAAACCTTTCTGCACCACCTCCTTCTGGTCAGCTGCTTGGTTTCAAACAGCTTTGTACACCTGAGACTAATGAAGGCATCTTCGGGGGATGCTTAGGGATGGGTGATGAGTTTGGCTAGCGGGGTGTCCAAATTCACAAGCCTTTGCTATGTATGGCATCTACAAGCCTCTATTATGTATGGCAACTGCAGGCCACCCTGCCTCCCTCCCTGCACCCTCGCGGCAGTGCCTGGGAGCCAGGCAGGTACGGAGCAGCTGGCCCCCGAGCCTGCAACCCACCACTGTTTTCTGCCTTCCAGCTAATGGGTGGTTTCAGCCCTGCTAATCTCTAATCAGTGCTGGAGAAACCTAAACAAACTAGGCTGGACCACTCCAAAGCATGCATAATTACTGGATCAGCATCATGGACAATGCATTTAAGGCTGCTCTAAACTCATTTCAGGGTAAAGAAAGTGGCCTATAATTGACCCTTCTGCTGACATCTGAACCCTGGCCGGGCTGATGCACATGGGGAAAACAATTTGAGGATGGAGAAGGAGGCTTGGGGCACTGGGCAGGCTTAGACCTACCTCTGAGCATGACCTGTGGAGCAGCAGAGCTAAAGGTGCGGGTCAGAGCCACCGGAGCTTACAGGGTGCTCGTGCTCCTCACACCACGGCCAACCAAGCTCTAGCGAGCAAGCACTGAGAGAAGCACGGAACAGGCTGGATGAGTTTTGGTGGGGAGGGAAGATGAGAGGCTGAGGTGTAACCGCAAGGCAAACAAAAGCAAGTCACCACCAGGACAGCAGGGACAGGCAGAGGGTGTGCTGAGGAGACATGAGACAGCCTGGGTTGTGCCTTGTGCAGGAGCAAGGGGAGTGCTCAGAGCCTGCTCATTCCTCTAAACATGAGCTTCATTTCAGATGAGAACCTTTCCCACTCTGTGTTCAACCACTTCTGCTGACTGAGTGGGGCTGGAGCATCAGGGACCTACAGTCCTAGGGAGTGTGTAGAGGGTGACAGGGAGCCATTTCCCAAATGCCAGTGCAGGGAAGGGGATCTGGGCTCGTGGGTAAAGTGGGATTTCCCTCCAAGAGTGTGCAAGGGGGGGATCCTGCCACCAAAGCTTCGGCAGCACGTTTGACCTGCTGCTGAGGGGACAAATATGCTGGCCAGCAAGTGAAGGGCATCACCTGAGAGCATGAACACACATGTCTTGTGAAGAGACTTGGAATGTCCACAATTGGATTTTAAGGGTAGTTTGTTCTTTTTTGACGTGGAGTGGAGTCCCTCCTGCAGAGGACAGGGATCTAGGCAGACCTCCTTCTGCCTCCACTCCCAACTCACCCTGACCTTGGGCACATCCCCCTGCCACCCTTTGGGGATGGATGGGGGCAAGGGAGGGCAGATCCTCAGTGTTCTGCCCCAATGTGCTTCACTATGAGTCAGTGGCAATTCCCAGGTCCCAGCCCCTCAGCAAACCTTTACTTATGGCCGAACTTTGCCAAATCTCCAGGGAGAAAGCAAGATGCTGGCCACCAAATATTCACATCGAGCCCAGCACACATCCTTGCAGCCTTCCTCCTCGCAGCCCTCCCTTCCTCATCACCTGCCTCTCCCCATGCCAGCTCTGGGACATAGGAGGCTTTCTCCAGCACTCACCGTAAAGCACTTCATGTCAGTCTATTGAAAAGGAGGCCTTTAAAAATAATAAGATTGTTTTATTCTTCTTTCCCTTTGAAATTTTCTTTCTCTCCTCCCCCCCCCCATTACTCACCAAGCTAAAAAAGAGGGAGAGAAAAACTCAGGAGGACACATTGTTTTCTGCTCCCTGACACCCAGAGCTGTAAATTGCCTCTTAACCATTGGGAGCAAGAGGATCTCTGTGCTGGGCCTCCACTTTTTGTTTGTGAGTTTATTTTTCCTAATTCATCCTTGACAAAGGACAGAGCCATAAAAGAGTCGACTAGCACGTCTGTGGGAAAAAATTGCCCTGAAAAGGGTCAGAGGAATACTGTAGCATTTCCAAACAATTCCAAGAGCTAAAAGCCTCTGTGAGATGCAGCTTCAGCTACAACTCGCCTTTCTAGGAACAAGCCTACATCTGTTTGGCAATGCCATATTTTGTAGGGTAAAATAAACCCTTGAGAACAAACAGGCCAGCTTTTCCAGAGGGGTAAATGCCTGGGAACAGAGCTCACTTGTTCATCCTAAAACTGTCAGCAAAGACCCGCTGGAGAAATTATAGCTGGCCATGGGCACTCAAGCTGTTTTCCCTCTGCCTCCCCGCCTCCCCCCATCCCCACAACAGCTGTAAAATTCTCTTTATTGTTCTTCTCGAGCTAGAGAGCGGCACAGAGAGGTCTCCCAGTCGAGGGCTGCAGCAGCAGGGGCAGGGGGAACATCTGATCCATTGTATCTGCACTGGCGTTATTGCTTTCGTGATGGACAAAAAAAATGATGGTGATAAAAGGAGAACAGCCTGAGTACCTACTAAAGAGGCATATGAACAGGAAATCCTGGCTCGTTCCCACATCTGAGCTTTGTACAGTTTCTTTCCCTCCAGGATCGTTATGTTTAATGTCCTCCTGCAATTCAGGCAGCTGAGCTGCTGGAGACCCTTCCCTCCCCCTCCTCTCTCCCTTCCCTTCGCTCATCAGATTTTGAGCCCTCCCTGTGGAAAAATGATTTGTGCACAGGCAGCCTACACAACGGCACTCATAAGGAATTTGCCCCTGCCAGGAGTTATTAATGGCACCCCAGTTAATGCCCCCAGCAAAATGGGCCGTTGCAAGCATCAAGTGCGTGTTGAAAAATCGGGTTTAAATTGTTCCTTGGGGAATGACCTATTGGCCACCTAAAAAATGCAGGATTGGTTTGCTGTATAATTAAGTTCAGGCCATCTCTTGTGCTTACACATGCAGAAACCCAGATGTCAGCTTGGTGCGAGTCAAAAAGTGCTGGGCTGCTTTTAAAGCACCAGGAGAAGACAGACTGTGGGGGCATAACATTTGCCACTGGAAGAAAACCTACTTTGAATACTTGGAATATTTAACTGACTGCAACAGATAATTAGCCAAACCCTCTTATGCCTCCAAATATAGATTCATTAGTCATATGAAAATATCTCATTGGAACCAAATGTGAGTCATTAGTGAAGTCAAAGGCAGATCATAAAAAAGGTACTGAGAGACTCCTTCCCCCCATTCTTAAGAAATCGTGAGAGTGCAGTGAAAATAATTCCCTACATTTTCTATTGAACATCTGCTGGAAAATGTGTTTTAAAGGGAAGCTTTTGAGGGGCTGCTTGTGTGCAGGGCTGTGCATCCCATTTCCCACTTTGCGATTTGTGGGAGTAATATCTCCAAACTCTGTGCTAGGCTTTTTCTTTCTTCTTTTTTCTTTTTTTTTTGTCTTCTTGAAGAGACTTCCTTGAGTCACTCAGGCTAAAATTCAGGTTCTGTAATACAAAAACGGATTTTGTAATGTGAAATGGAATAAAAATATCTTCATTATTTGCTTCTAATTTCAGGGGAACATTTTTGCTGGCTTGGAGTTTGAGAGTCCCCTACACTCAGAGCAATGAACGCTGCTGCCACAGGGACCCTAAAACTAACTGGATTCCTCCAGAAGTGAAACAGGGATGGTTAAAATCACTGCCCAGCTTGAGTGAGGTGCAAACAAGAAATGGTACATTACATAAAATAAAGCAAAGACGAGGTATCTGCGGTGTGATGGGTAGCCAGAGCACGGGACCATGCTTGATTAAACTCTTGAAAACCCAAATTATTGCTTGGGAAGACCCAGGGACTGGAATGAGACAGCGTGCTTGGTCCCAGGCTGTATCACAGGGATTTCACGGAGTGTGCTGAACACCGCAGACCATCGACCCACCCTGTATTCATCAACCCCACAAACATATTGTTGTATAACTTCAGGGCCATGAGTAATTCTGCGCTGAAAGTTGTGCCACACAACTCATCAACAGCAGCATTTTGCATTTTTCTTAATTTGAAAAAAACCAAACCAGACCAAAAAAACCTACAGCAGCAAATGTTAACTTTAAGTGCCCCAAAGCTGACATTCCCGTGGCTGAGGGAACTCAGGCAGCCTCAGTGCCTGACTTTAACCATATAACCCCACAACGATATTAACTGAGTTTTCAGCTTCATTACCTTAGTTGCATACTCTTGGCTTTCTTGCTATTATTTTTTATTAGTGAAAAAAAAGTCACCTCTATGTAATACCCCTTGCACTTAAAATCCTCTGTGAAGCCTGTGACAGTCAGGCAGCTGGGAGAGGAGTGTGAGAGGGTTTGAAAAGGGTATTTCACGCTAAAACCCCAAAGCCTGGAGAGCTCTGCCTCTGCACCCCCAGTTGTACCCTGCCTTTCGGGCACCCGTGCAGGGCAGTGCCCAGGGGAGAGGTGCAAATGGTCTGGGGTGTAAATGCCCTGTGGGGAGCCAGGCTGGAGATGCAGGTAGCCCTACAGGCATGGAGCCCTGCATCTCCAAGGGTGCTCACCCAACCTCAGGGTCCTGTTTCCATGGGGTGGCTCCCAGGCCCAGCATTTGGTGGGGGGCTGGAAGGCAGAACTGTCCCTGAGTGCGGGTGTTTTCCCCAGACCTCCACCGTGGGACCTGGCCTGAGATGTGGCTGCTGGTGCCTGGCCTGGAACCTCTGGGGCAGTGGGGTGAGGGTGGGCCCCTGCCTGCTCCCCAGCCCCTTCTCAGCTCTCTCTGGTGGTGTGGAGATCACCCCATTCCCCAGCAGCACTGGGTGTCCCTGTGCGGCAGGACCCCAACCCTCTCGTGGGGTAGGATCTCCACTCCTCCCTGTACCAGGTGTCTCAGTAGGGCAGGCCCCAATCCCCCCTGTGGGGCAGACCTCAATTCCCTCCGGCTTTGTCCCTGCTTTACCCGGTGAGACAGACCCACACCCCCCATGGGGCAGCCCCTCACCCCCACGGCATCGGGCCCTGGCCCCATGTTGATCAGACCCCCATTTCCGTTCTGGGGCATCCCCAACCTCCTCTGCGGCTGGCCCCCTCTTCCCTTTGGGCTAGCCCACCCTCTGTCCTCGGGGGCAGCCCCGACCCCCGCGGGTGGTGGGCTGGGGGGGGGGGGCG
>VZTO01011098.1:66404-99834 GCA_013400615.1 Syrrhaptes paradoxus
CGGCAGAGCGCCTGGCCGCCTGCCCCCCGGCCGCCCGCCCGCCCTGCCCCGAGCTGGTGCGGGAACCGGGCTGCGGCTGCTGCCCGGTGTGCGCCCGCCTGGAGGCCGAGCCGTGCGGAGTCTACACGCCGCGCTGCGCCGCCGGCTTGCGCTGCTACCCCGACCCCGGCGCCGAGCTGCCCCTCCAAGCCCTGGTGCAGGGACAGGGCACCTGCGCCCGCCGCCGCGACACGGCCGAGTACGGCGCCAGCGCCGAGCGCCCCGCAGGTGAGCAGCGCCCGGCACCGCGCCGCCNNNNCCGGGGACCGCGGGGCGAGCAGGGCGCGCCGAGGACGGGGCACCGGGCGCCCGGCGCCGCACGCTGCGTGCTGGGCACCGGGACCGGGCACCCGCGCGCTGGTGCTGGGGACAGGGAACGGGGCGCTGTGCGCCGGGGACTAGGGACCGTTCTTTGGGCACCGGGCGCCGGGGATAGTGCATCGGGCACTGCGCACCGGGCATGGGGCACCGGGCACCGCGGACTTGGGACCGAGCGCCGGGCACGGCGTACCGGGCACCGGACGGGCTTGGGGGGCAGCGACGGGGCAGCGGGGCACCGGCACGTCCAGGGGACAAAGGGATTCTAATGGGTGTCCTAAGGGGGATCCTCCCGGGGCGGAGGGACCCCTCGGGAAGGGCTGACAGGGAAGGAGGATCCCTACGGGAGAGGGAAGAGCGAGTCCGGGGAGGGACAAAGGGGGCAGAAAGGAGAGGGGGGGCAGGAGCGGATTGCATCCCTGGGGGCATGGGGGAAAAGGGGTATTTGGGGGTGCAGCTATCCCCGGGGGTAATGGGTGCGGTTTCCTTGGCATGGGGCACGAACCTCAGGGGTGGGGTATAACGGGGGGAAATGGGGGGACTGCCCCGGGGGACCAGGGTGGAGATTGGCGTCTTCTAGAGAAGAAAACCCATGGGATGAAGGTGAAGTTTGGGGATATACAGCTGAGGGAGAGTTCTTCGGGGAGCAGAGGGCAGTGAAGGTGCAGATTTGGATTTGGTGGGGGAGTAAAATCACCCTGGAGGGTGACAGATGCCCCAAAGATGCGGGGAGAGGCGCTATGGGAGGACCATGTGCTGCCTGGTGGGAAGGGGGTGCTGGGACTGGGGGATTCTGCTACGTGGGGAACCTATTCCCTATGGCCGCATTCCCAGCAGAGCCCACCTTGGAGCTGGGGTGGCCGCTGCCGTGGGGTCCTGGGCCCCCTGACCTACCACCTCCTGCTTCGGTCCGGGCACTGGGTACCGGGAGGAACAGGAGCGTCCCCCGAGGACTCAGCCCCGAGGACGGGGACGGCAACAGGCTTCTGAACTGTTGCTGCGATTGCTGCGGGAGGGAGCGCTCCTGGGGATGCCGGTAGAGCAGAGCTTGGTTCTATTAATGCCTCCTCTCCCTTGCAATCCTCCGCAAAGCTCTTTCCCTTTCCGTGGGATTTTGAAAATTGCGGAATCGGATCTGAGAGTAGAAACCAGCACTTTCTCATTTGAAATCGCCCCTCTGACTTCTGCCTCCTCGCAGGTTTTGCTCCCCTGTCTATGACTGGGGCTCTGCCCCTGTTTGCATAACTAGTTCAGCAGCACACTGTGACCCGGCCTGTTCCCCTCGGCCTTGCTCCCAGGGAGGACGGGAGTGCAGCCGGGTACCTGCACACGCTGCTCCGCTCGAGGAGGAGAGATGGAGAGAGAGGATGAAGGAAAACCGGCAGCAGGGAAAACTTTTGCACGTTGCAAGCTGCTGCTTCCGTGCACCCAGGCAGTGACTGCTGCGGTTCCCACTCCTGTCCCCCCCCCTCGTATCCCCACTCCTGTCCCCCCCGCTCCTGTCCCCACTCCTGTCCCCACTCCTGTCCCTCCCCTTCTTTGCCCAGCTGCAAAGGGCTGTAGAGAGCCAGGAGTCTGGAGAACACGTCGATGTGAAATCTTGCTTGACTACAGAATATGAGTGTTAAGGGAGTGAATTTTACACTCTCCAGAAGAAGCCAAGGGCATTTAGATTTAAGGAATTTGGCACTGACTTCCAGGCTTATGATCTTACAAGAAGTTGGGGGTGGGGTGGGGGTTGCAGTGAGCATTGCAGTGATGGGTTGAGAGGTGATTTTCTGAGTTAATGCTGCTTTTTTTCCCCCCTTTTGCTTTTATGGGCTTTATTTCAGAATTATGTTACTTCACTGGGTATTTTGCTTGATTTTATTATCCTATTCCTTTATAATGGATGTGATTTATTTGACATATCTCTGTGTGTAATACATACACGTGTAAATAGCACAGTTTGAGAACACTTTAATATATGTGATGCTCTGTAATGTCCATAGGGGGGGAATAATAAAAATACTGGCACATCCTTAACCAGCGTGATGTGAAACATGCAGCTGGAATATTCACAGTCAAGCATGTTTTGGCAGAGGAGCTTGGACATCCAGAAAAGGGTTTGCTCTCCTCAGATTACAAAACTTTTAACAGGTTGTTGTAGCCATTGGAAAAAAAAAAGAGAAAAAAACCCAAACCCACAACAAAAACAAGACCATAATCTTCCAGCTTCACTTGATACTTTTCTGTTCAGATTCACATTGTAGTGTGCCTGCAAAACATATACAAGGGAGAGTTTGCTTTTCATTTAAAGCAGTGACAGGGAAAGCAGTCTGGCACCCGAAGAGCAGGGGTTGGAATTCCCTTTCAAATGCTGATGTCAAACTAGTTTCAAGAGTGCCCTGAGAGCAGGATTTTGCCTGCAAGAGGCAGGTGTTGAGGCTTTTTTTTTTTTTTTTAATGTGCTTAAAGGTATTTGCCCTTTTTCCCCTTTCCAGCTTGAAAAGGCTCCTTTGGCTGATTCAGGGCTGGAATGCAGAGCTCGTGCTATTCCTAAATTAAGAGGTTGGCAAGTTTTTTTGTCCCTGATGAGAGGCAGAAGGATTGCCCAAATGAAACAAGGAGTAAAACTCTGGAAATTCTCCTGCTGTGGCTCCAGCATTGTTTAGTCTTCCACTTAGGTCTGTAAAGCCAATCCTGAAATGGTTGTAGGCGGAAAGTAACATAAACCACCATGTAGCTAGGAAGCAGGGGATGTTGCTCATTGCACAAGAGGCTTTGGGTATTTTGAAGATGTTGGGAATGTTGGAACAAAATAGCAGCAGTCTGTGGAAATCAGGCTGAGAACTTCTACCTCCCCTCCCCACCCCGGGGAGGCGAGAGCACGAACTCCTACAGATGGTGGGAGCGAGGTGGAGGCTCAGCACCTCCAGGGATCAGGGCCTCTGAAATAGTTTCGATGCCACTGGACCACACTCTTTTACAGTTTACTTCAGGTCATCATGTAAGAAACTCTACGTCCTGCTGACTGAAACCTCCTGAACTGTTTTTGTGCGCACGAAGCTGGCGGAGTTCATGCCAGTCTCGGTGTGTTTATTCTTTCAGCACCTCAGCTGGGTCGGCACGCTGTTTTGCAGATGGACTAAATTATGTGCCCGTCCGCCAGGACACGGGGAGCAATGAGGACTGTCTGTACGTTGTGTTAGCGCTCTGTGTCCTGGCAGGTGATGTCCCAGTCCCTGACAGCCATCTTCTCCACATGTAGGTCTAGGGTGGCCTGGGACCGAATGGGTCCTGGAGACACAATGTGCTTTTAGAGGTGTTTCAGGTACCATTGCGGTCTCTCAATCTCTCCAGTTTCAGCTGGAAGGTGGGGATGCTGCCTTCTGCTTTCGCCATCATGAACTGGAGCCAGGGCTCTGTGTGGTCTGCAGTGTCCCTCTCCCTTCCTTCTGCTGGATTTAGCTCTCACCTTATGTCAGAGCGGGCTGGTTCAGGAGCTAATCCTGCAGAAAGCCAGCCCTGGGTAAAAAGTCAATGATTTTCTGTTGAATCAATGACCTGAACTGGCTCAAGGTGCAGCAGGGTGCCAGGGTTGCTCCAAGGTGGGAACTCGTTCTAGGAGGTGGAGCAGGGCAGATCTCAGTGATGTCAGCAAATGTCCTATTGTCTTGCCCGAGTTATGAGAATAGCTGAAGAATATCAATTTTCTTCTAATGGAGACAAGGTCCTAGGAATAAAACTTGTCCCACTCTGAAAAAAGGCTCTCGAGCCACTGTTCAAAGCCAACCAGTTAAGGGGATTTTGTTTTTTGCCTTTGCCAGTGCAGTGAGGTTTATAGTATTGTTTTATTTTGTTGTTGGGATATTTGTACTAATTCAGTGGGATCTGCCTCAGAACCCACTGCTGGCTATTGAGTCCTGCTTTGGAATCTCACTTCTTTATTAAAACAAATGTGGTTTTTTTAGTCCATGCCAGTGCAAAGTAACCTTTCCAAATGGAAAGAAAGCTGTGCAAAGAATGTGGCCCCAGGCAAACTTGAACTTGCAGGGCTGGGGTTGCATCATTCACCTGGTCAGGGACTTTGCTTTCAACTCCCATGATACCAAAACAGTGTCAAAATAGTTAACTGTTAAAAACGCAGCTCGTTTTAGCATCCAACTAAAATCCTTATTTGGGTAGCCCCAAATGCCACACATCCTTCCTTGTGGGTCAGATGTCAAAACCTCCATTTCCCCTCGGCAGGCAGCTGCTAAAAGACAGTTTAATGTATTGCTCCAAAACACAGAAGACTCTGAGGTTGGAGGTAGCATAATACACGTGGAATTTTAACAGTAACTTGAAAAGCATGCCAGTAATGCTATGAGTGCATTTTTCACATCCACTGAATTGCCAGGAAGACTTCTGCTTTTCTCCTGCTTTTATAAGGAAATGAAGCATCCATCATGATCTGTATGTGTGGATCTGTCCTTCTGCCCCCGCAACTTCTGACCCCGTCAGTCAAGTTGGCCAGATCTAGTGGAGCGGTGGAGGTCTTGAAGGCACCGTGTTGCTAAAAACATGGGTAAAGGAGAGCCAGGCTATGAGTGTCTCCCTCGTCCTGTGCTCGACACCTTTTGAGGCAAAAGCACATGAGCAAGAGGGAGGTCAGTTACAAGTGCAGCAACCAGGTGTTCGGCTTGGTTTATGTAAGCTTGGATGTTACTAGACACTGCAGAAGCCAGCTGCAAGAACCAAATCCACAGGAGCATGTTAATATGTCCACAGCACCTACAGAGGCTTTGCCCAAGCTAAACAGAACATCTGCAGAGCCCCTTGCCATGCAAGAAGTTATTAAAAGTGAAATACAATTAATAACAGCTCTAAGGATGACACCTGAATGAAAAAAAACCCCACACAGCTCATCTGTCCTCACTGCCTCTGGGGCTTTGCCAGTAGGTACACCAGGTGTCCAAGCTCCTTCGTGGAAGCTGTGTCTAGTCAAGAGCTAACTTGGTCTGGTGCTGGGCTGGCTGTCATCCTTAAGCATTAAGGTAATAAATAAAACCTTGTGGAGCAGCTTCTTGAAAATAATGCTACCCCCTGCCCCAGTCCCACTTGAGTTTGCTGTGGTGGGGATGATGGTGTGAAAATGGTCTATAGAGAGGGGGAAGCCTGGGAAGATTTCAAGGCTCTAGCCCAAAGGAGAAATGTGTTTTCATGCTGTCCCTTGGCAAATGATCCGTTTCCTTCTTGCCCTTTGCAGTTGTTTCCTTTCCTCTGGGTTTCAGGCTCATACTCGCTGAGCATGGTATTTGTCAAGGGAACAGCAAGAAGCCTCATCTGTGAGAAAGCCCATGTCGTTTGTTTTATCCACATCCAGGAATTGAACCTAGATAAACAATTCAGGAGGCAAAACAGTGAAAACTGGAATGTGAGAGGTGTGTTTGTGTATAGCTCTGTACTAGACCTGGCTGCAGTATTATCTGGGCGTAATTTATCTGCCCAATGAGCGGCTGTCGCTGTTACCCACAAGCACAACTGGATTTGTGGAGACAAGGTTTCATCCCAGTGGCCAGCAGTACTCCTGTACCTGCTTTTTCATTTCACTTATTCAGCACTAGCAACCTGGGAAGAACAGCAGTTTCCCTGGTGGGTTTTTAATTTCTGCTTGTATTGGGCAATTACAATTTTCTGAGCATGGTCACAGCTGCCTTCGCTGCTGGGGCTCCAGTTCCTTCAGGGAAGGTCTTTTGCTTTAGGCAGACAGAGTAAGAGGAAGGCCAAGGTAAAATGTAAAGATGCTTTTAAAGCATTTCTGTTACAGGAGGCAGTGGTGGCGTACGGAGTTTCCAGGTTTAAGAATTCCTGGTTTCTTTCTTGAATCAGGGTGAAATATGCAACTTTGATCCAGTGGCTGCTTAGCAGACCCCTTCCATATCTGAGGGATGCAGACCCATTGTTGTTGCATGTGCTTCCACTATCGTGTTCACCCATCTTCACCCCTGGCTCTTCCTTGGGGAGGTGCTGCCTAGATCAGTGCCCATGTGAGTGCTTTTGAAGGTGTCCTTTAGCAGCACATATGGAACACACTGTGCTTGGCTTTCCAACATGTCCTTGCTGACCGTTTGCATCTGCCAGAAGAGGCAGGTTTGTCCTCAGTGGAAGAGCGAGGCTTTCCCAGATGGTATTAGCCTTGTGGAGAAAGCTGCATTAGTGCTTTTGAGGCAGAAGCACATGAGCAAGAGGGGTGTCTGCCTGAGGGAGTAAGTTGTGTTATGTGTCCCTTTGCTGGGTACCGTGCAACAACATGCTGCTTCATGGGTGCTGAGTATGCTATGCGATTTGAAGGCTAACCATGGTGCATTGGTGTGGAATCAAAAGAGAAGGAAAAATCCTTGCTGAGGGTCCTAACATGTTGTGCAGATTATTCTTGGCTGCCGTTCATCCCTGCTGAGATGATCTTGTGGCAGTCGTGCCCCACTCCCTCCCTGTCCTAGCGCACATCCCAGTCTTCATTCTTGTCTGGACACGGGGTGAGCCATTATGGGGAGTTAGCCGAACAAAATCTTCACTTTTCTGGAAGGATGAGTTTTCTGCCAGTTCAGCAGATTGCAAATCCAGTCTTATTATTGTTTCCACAAAGACAAACTACCTTCAGCAGGCTGAGTCTCTGCCTGAAACATCTTTGCCCACCTTCAGCAGTCACTGCCAGCAAGCTGGGAAGTGTTTCTCATTCATGAATTGGCCAAGTGTGAGCTCATTAAACGTGAGAGTTGACATCTAATTATAAGTGAATGTGATGTGGTGGCTATCCTGGGCAAAAGCTTAAGAGAAAGGGGATAGTGCACAGTTACTGAAGCTTTTCTGCAGCCCAGCATTAGACAGCTTGTTGGAACTGTGTTATTGATTGTCTTCTGTTCAGTGTTTTGCCCCACATGTAGTTTAGCAAGATACTGGTGGGAAGATAAAGTCTCTTCCTGCATCAGCTTGTGGCAGAAATAAGTTGTTTCAGAAAGGAAAGGGTCAGTAATCATGTGCCTTTCTTACGAACTGGAATACTGGGAAACATCAGGTCGCTTTTATAAGCCTTCAACTATCCTTTGACATTGCAGCTTTTATTCTGAAGAAAGCTGCACTGTGCCTCTTGGCTGGTAAGGGAACAAGTTCACTGCCTGGTGCTCTCTGTAGTCAAAGATCCCATTAATTCTGCCGGCTGCGAGGAATGATTTCTTGGTATTTCATTCTGGACTGTAATTGAGAGTGACACAAAGTACTGGTGGGAATTGGACCATGCTGAAATCCCTGCTTTTCCATACAATTTTTCTGAGATAAACCAGCTCAGGTGGGATGAGGGGATTTTTAATGCTCTGCTCTTGAAATTAATAATGTCTCCAACACCACTGGCTGGAGGTGACTTCAGAGAGGAGTTTTTGTGCCGCCTCGCAGCTTGTCCTTGTAATGGCATGCTGTTGCAGTCACTTGCATGGTGCTGTCTGTGGGAGAGTCCTCTAGTCCTCCAATGTCAGGAAAATTAATGAAGCCTTGCCCAGTACTTCTGCTCGAGACCACAGGAACGTTTCCCTGTAAGATCTTGCTCTTCAGACTTCAGCCAGGGCAATCTGTCCACAGCTCTTCTGGCTAGTTGTGGAAGAGACAGTCCATGCTGATGGACTTCTCTTGGCTTGGTGAGGAGGTTGTCTGATAACCTTCCCACATTTTCCTCTTACTGTTTTAAAACTAGAAAAGGATGGGTGCCTGATGTCCATGTCTCAGGAGTGCTTGCTGTTCAGTCTGGTGGCTGAGGTGAGTTGCTGAGGGCATTTCTGTGGTGTTGGGTGTCCTCCAAGACATTTTGGTACCTCCAAAGATCAGGTGTGTGTCCCCCCCTCCCAATGTGACCTGTCGCCTGTAGGGTAGGGAGTGCCCTGTATTTCAGAAGTTCCAGATTGTGCTTTTGAGAGGAGCAGGACAGATCCTGAGTGGCCCCAGTTAAAGCCGAAGAGCAGAGGCAGTGAAACTGTCCAGAATCTGACTTTTTTTTTGTAATCTGGAAAGTTGCTTGGGGATCACTTTCTGTTTGAATCCAGGAGGTTTTGTCTGCGGCACTCGGCACACCGTTGGGCAGTGAGCTGAGCTGGGGGGAGATGCAGGGTTTGTGACCGGCGCGATGGCAGCCCTCCCACACAGCCCATGTGGAAACGCTCGTCTGCTGTTGCTTTCAGTGGGCGAGCGGCTCGCCTCCATCTGGTACTGTTTCATCTGGCACTTCAAAAGCACGCAGAAATGGGGAGAGGAACTCAGGTTTAGCAAAGAGGAACAGCATAAGAAGGAAGAGCAGGAGGGGTGGCTGGCGTGGGGCTCCGGCCTCCCATGCTGTTGGACCCCAGGGCTGGTGCTGGGGCTCTGACCTGTAGCCCCGACAGAGCTACCGAAGCTATGGATATTCCAAGGCAGCTTGCTCGGCGGCTCCCTGAGGTGCCTGGTTTGTGTCCTCTGGGTCCTGGCCACCGGGGAGTTCGTTGTGGGGGTTGTAAGGTCAGGGTGGTTGGCCACCATGATGTTTCTGCTCGCAGTGGGATAACCCATCAGCCCTGGCTGTTTTCTGTTCCTCCTGGTGCTCCTTGCTCTAACTGCAGTGCCTTTGCTAAAGGCAGATTCCAGTCACACTGGTGAATTATGTCTTGCTTCTTGGGGACACTTGTCAGGGGTGCAGCAATCCACCCTCCATAAGGTAGCTGCTTTGCTCTTCTAGGTTTGCAGCTGAACCAGGGTGAGGAAAATGCTAAGTGATGATGCTATAAAGAGCCTCGCTACTGTTTTCTGAAAGTTGGAAGAACTGCTCCAGGCTCCATCCCAGGCTCTGGCAAGGCATCTCTTAGTCCAGCTGGTCAAGACAACGTTCCTGTGGTGGAACCTTCTCCCTGTCTGCACTACTGGGCTCTAGCTGCCATTCTTTTTCTAGCATAGTACTCACCACTAACCAAGGGCCATGAGTTCGATATGATCCCTGATGTGTAGAAGGCACTTTCCTTTCTTATGAACATCATATGGACTAGATTGATGGCAGGGAAATCAGTGCTGCACCATCATGATCTGATTGTGGTGTGAATGGACAGGTAATTCATCTGCCATGGTGGAAACTGGGATGAGGAGGCCTAAAGCAATGGGTGGCCATGGTAGGGGACCTCTTTCTTTGGTGAACAGTGCTGCCTCCACAGCTTGTGCAGAGGTGGTTTTGGGAGAATTTTGTTAGAACTGTTAGAAATCCGGGTTGTTACAGACAGTCCATTACACAGGATATTCGGGGCAGAAGTTCTGGATTTCTAGTGGTGTTCAGGGAGTATTGCTGTTCCTGGGACTGGATGGTGGGACAACACTGGAGGTACCATTTAGAGGCTAACTCTCAATCCATCATTGAATTTAAAGAGCAGTCCAGAACTCGGAGAGAAAAACAAGACTATGGCAAAATGGTGCCTTCTTACACAATAGGTTGGCTCCCTATGGGTATTCTGAGCCATTTTGTTGTTGTTGATTTTAGTGACTAAAATAAGTTTATTCCATGCTTTTTTTCCCTGCCAAGCCCCACAGACCCTGTCACCCCTAGCTTGCAGGCAGCAAGACAGATTCCATTAATTCTTGCACATTATTGAGGGATTTCGGTCGATGAGATCCTTGCCTGGAATTTCTCTGTGGAGGAGCCCAGCTTCCCACTGCCTGCAGATGGGACCCAAAAAGCTCAGCCTCCTTGCACACCCAGCTGGGTGGTAGGACTACAACTTCTGATGTCTTCAGGGCAAATTTGGTACCCTGCTTGCTCTAGGGCACCTATCACTGAGAGCATGGCCAAGGCTGGGCAGGTGGAAACGGTTGGTTGGCAGAGCTTTGAATAATGCTGAACTGCCTGATTTGGGCTGATTTTGGAGCTGTAGACATCTGTGCACATGGCTGAGGCATGCTTGGTCTGGGGGCACCGTGAGGAATTTGGCATGGAGCCCTCTGAGGCAACTGTCTTGTTTAGTAAAACTCAGGCTGTGGGATTCGATGTGAGGAAATACCAACATCCACTTTGGTTTCTGCAGTCTCTGTCCCGGGGGCCGGTCGGGTGTTGCAGGAGGCCACAGGAATCCTGCTCATGACCACAGCCAGATTAATGGTCATTTTGGCAGCTTTTCAGGAGTGAGGAATTTGGCCACTTTCACAATAATGGCTAGAAATTCCACATGAATTAATTAGTTTTATTATGGGACATGTCCTTCCTGCTCCTCTAGGGCTGCCTGAAAAACTGAACTCATTACATGAAGAAATGGAAATAGTACTAAAAATAAGAACTGGTATCCCAAGCCTTTGTGAGGAAACACAGAGTATACTGACATCCTCCACTAGACGTGCTTCCCAAGCTGTGGCTTTTGGCCAGATGAGATCTAAACTCACGTTTTAAATCAATTGCAGCCATTAAAACACCACAGCTTGCTTCATGGGGATGTCTTCTTTTAGCCTCTTGGCCCCTGCTCATCTTAAGCCATTCGTCTAGGCTTTGTAATTATTCCTGCAGTTTCAGTTTGATGCCATGTTCTGCTCTGACCCTTGGATGTTGTACAGTGGATGCTTCATCTCTTCAGCCTCCTCTCCCCATGTGATGGGTTTCTGTACAGCTGTTTCTACCTTGTAAGGACACTGTTTGCATCTATGGTAGCAAAGTACTTGGAAATAGCCTTGAGAAAGGGTGCTCTGCATTTGAGTTTTGGTCAAGGGTATGCCATAAAAATGACATCATGAGCCCTTGGAAAGGTACACTTGAGAGCTGCGGGAATAACATCAGCTTGAATAAATATTTTAGGAGCCCAGAGCTGATAACTTTCCTGTGCTTATGTATCTGGGGAGTCAGCTTGTAGAAACTTATTGCCTCTCACATGGATTTTTAAACAAAGGTTATCCATGGACTCGGTGTACTTTTATTTCGATCGCTTTTTAGAAGCACTGATGTCTTGAGATTCGTATGCTGGTAAGGGACAGGTGTGTAAAATGCACGCTGCTTGCCAGTTGTTCCAGTGTTTGTGTTAAGAATATTGCTTCAGATACTTGTGTTTGGACAGGGGGTTCTCCTTTTGAGTCTAACCCATGCTTTCTGCTCAGCCCCACCTTTGTGGAGCACAGCTTGACTTTTTTTTTGCACAGTTTGATTTTTTTTGCCCCTTGTTTTGGATGAAGTGAGTTTAACATGGCAAAGTTGACTAGGGAGGTGGTAAAGCTCCTGCAGGTCCCATTGGACAGGACGTGGTTTGGTTGATGCTCAGCCCTCCTGGGAACTGTGACCCTCATTCTACAGGGACTAAGGCCAGCTGAGCTGACAAAGGGCTGAAACACAAATTTTTCAGCATTAACAAAATATGCCTGATAAAAAAGAATACAAAATGATAATACAGACATAGATTTCTTCTAATCTCAGATGGTTGGAAAGCTTCTGTCTTTCTAGTAATGTTTGTTATTGATTTCAGTTATTGCTTTCCTCCATTTGTATGTTTATTCTGTCTTTTTATCAGGCTGTTTTCAAGGATTTGTTACCTTAACCTGTGGCCAGTAGCCGGGTCCTGCATGTTCTGAAACTGACCTTTGCAAATTCAGACCATGCTGAAAAACACTTGGGCAGTGCAGATCTGACCGGGCAGCAGACCAACCTGGCCAAAGGTCTGTCAAGCCCATAATCCTGCTTTAGGGGGTAACCAGTGGTGCACAAATTATGAATTTATGAAAAAGGTATGGAGCGAGCCTTGCAAGGTGGGGACAGTGCTATGGACACCCATCACACTGCTGACACTGCTCAGCCCATTATTCCAGCAATTTCCAAAGCACAGCATGATCTGCCAGCTGCTTTCCTGATTTCTAGTAGCGGGGCTTCAAGTGCTAGGGGAGGCAAGCAAACCCTTGGCTGTGTACATCACTGTGGTGTCTTGAGGCTTCAGGACAGGAAGATCTCCATGTACAAAACCAATTTGGGGATGCAGTACAGTTTCCTACCTTTTCCCATCTCCTGCTGCCCCATGCATCCAGCAACAGCAGCCAAAGTGCGAAGGGAGATCCCATTACTTGGTCTGTGCCCAGTGGAAGCACAACCCTGCCCAGGTCTGTTTTCTCCCTGAGTTAGTGCTAGGAGTGTTCAGCCTCTGGGTTGTGGTTGTTGGCAGCATCCTGTCCCCTGGAAGTGATCTTTCAGTGCCCTAGCAGAGCTGAAATGTTGCAGCTGACCTGAAAAACTGCTTGCAACTGAAATGCAGCAGCCCCCTGTAAATGTTTAACTGAGTCTCTGTTTGTTTTGTTTTTGGTTGTTTTTTTTTTTTCCCCTGTTCTTCTCTTTTATTTTCCCTGCCTGTGTGGAGATAGTTAACTGAATGCATATCCCTCCATGGCATCCTCTGATGAAACTGTGTTTTTGGTAGTTAAATTACGCATCTTGCTTGTCTCCCGTCATCATTACCCGTGTTCAAGACTGACATCGAGCTCGGTGTTAAGTGTGTGAATACTCCTGTGGGAGTGTTTACAACCCACTCTGGGCTGCCCACTGCCATATAAATTACATCCTGAGAAACACTGCAGCATCTGTAGTAAGCTTTTGCAACTCTTCTCTTAGAGCAGTGGACTCTCATCAAATTTAGGAAAGTTTTTTAACAGAGGGAGTTCCCCCAGTTTCGTCCATGAAGAAGCTGTGAATGGGTGTGACTTCAGGTGGTGTGACAGAAAGCAAGGCTGCAATGAGTGCAGGAACACAAGGAAGAAGGTACCTCTGTGGGCAGCCAGCAGACTGGGCTGCGTTTTGGAAATCCCTGAAATCATGGGCTGAGAAGCGTCAGCTGCGTGACCCGAGCTGAGCTGACTGCCTGACGCCGGTACCTGGCACGTGTTGTGCAAGGTTATGTCGTCTGCTCTGTACTGGGGTAACCCCAAGCCCGGTTGCTCTCTTCTTTCCAGCATGGAAGCGTGCACGGTGCCTGGAGGGCATCCAGCCACAGCCTGGCAAGGGACTGGGACGTGGCAGATCAGATACTGTCCCCCTGATGGAGCTGGGGAGTTTGGCTAGGGGTGCCTTCACTTCAGGAGCAATGCCATGAAGTAGGGTCACTCACCATCACATCTCAGCATGGAACAAATGTAGTTTCCCCATCATGATGGTGGTGAACGGCGGCATTTCAGAGCTGGAGACACATTGCTGGTTGCCCTCTGCTCTGAACCTGGCCTCGTGCATCGCGGGGGCTGGTGCAGTGCCGTGCTGCCTTCGTGTCCTGGCTTGAGTGTGGCTGGGAGAGCGGGGCTCTGCTGTTTTCAGCTGGTGAGTCAGACGCTGAGCGGCCTTAGGCCAGGGTTGCAGGTTTGCCCTTTCTCCAGCTAGACACATGCATCTGTTTTAAGGCAGCCAAGGCACAGAGCAGGTGAGACTGAACTTCCCCCAAAACCCCGCAGCTCCCCAGGGAGCTGGCGCAGGGACATTGGAGTGGGTTTAGACACCAAAGTTTGAGCAAATGTATTGCAATGCTGCCCGAGGGACTTCTGTCCGGGGGCTTTCCTGTAGAGAGACATACTCTGGAAGCAGAAATAGCAAGTGACTAAACATCACGGTTACATTCCTGCCATCTGAAAAGGACTCCCTATTTTCTTTTGGCTGCAAAAATTAACTTCCCTATTCTCCTGCCTGGCGGCCGTGCCCTCGCGGCGGATGCACAGGACAGTCCAGGTCAGGCTGAAAGGAAAACTCTCCTACTGGGGGCTTTTCACTGTTGTGCTCCTTTCTAAAGAAAATGTGCAGGACTTTTCCTGGCCCTTGTGAAGGCCAAGATGCAGGTCCATAGCTGGAGTAGGGTAAGACTGGTCCGTCTGGGTTTTGAGTGGCTCGCTTCCCTTCCACATCCCCTGTGCTGCCATCTGAGCTGTGTGTGGTGGGGGCTGGCATCTGGCTTTTTGTTGTTTGTGTAATTAATCTCACCATCCCCCTCATCTGACTCTGGTTCTGCTGCCCCCAAGCACAGACTGGCCACGGGCACTTGCGTTTGTCCTCTGTTGCACCACCTGGAAGCCAAGGAAGCTGAGGCGGGTACCGCTGGGTGTTTTGCTCTTGGGGATGCTTACCCTTTGGTTCTGGAAGACCCAGTGATGGAATTGTATCTCAGGAGAGCAAGTTTCTTAGACTGAGCAGCCTGCTAGTTCTTCCAGTGATGAACACTATAAGAAACCATGATGGTGCCACATGTCGCCTAGTTTGAAAATGCCAGGGTGAGGAAAATACTGAAAAGGGTCCAATGCAAAATTCTCTGGGATTTTTTGGAGTTTATTTTAATACTCTTTCCAACAGCAGAAGCCTGGCCTTTTGTGGGATGAGGGAGTGATGAATAAGGAGTGATCCAGCTGCTGCTGAACCCAGGAGAAGTCAAGAGCCTGGTCCCAATTTGCAAAAGGCTTGTGGGGACCCTCTGCAATCTCCTTGGTGCCGAGAAGAAAATATGCATCATTTTACCTGTGCTGACCATGTGCATTCAGGCCAGGGTGTTCATCCCAGCACCTCTTGCCTTCTTCCTTTGATGCTGTTTTTTTTTTTCCCCTAGAGCCCTCTACATTTTTCCCATTGCATTTTTTTGGGTCAGCAGGTTTATTTTTTTCCTGCTATGAAATGCTGTGCTCTTTCTTCCTCTTGCTTTCTCTTGCTGCATTTCTGCCAGACTCACCTCTCCCCATGCCTGCTCTCAGATGTACTTTGCGTATTTTCAGCAGGGTGCTAGCAGGCTCATTTTGACCTGTCTGGCTCGCTGAAGACCTGCTGAAACCTGCTGATCCAGAGAGAGGAGCCATCAGGGGCTATCCCGCTGGGGTGGGAGGGTTGGGCGCAGAGCTCTGCGTGAGCACGTTTGGTAGCTGTGGAGGTGACATGCCCTGGGTTTGGAGTACGATGGAGTCCACATGTTATTTCCTGCTTGGGGCTGATCATTTCGGTTTGGCTGCCAAACCATTAACCAGGGGGGAAAAAAAAAAAAAAAGAGCAAAAGCTAAGTTTTTATTCAGGTAACTTTGAAATATTTCCGCTTCTCCTTGGGAGCACAGAGGAACCTCAAAAGAAGCTTACAAAGATGTTGAGGGAGACCAGCAGCAAAAAAAATTTCCCATTTGAGCATCTTTAAAGAAAACAAAAGGAATGAACAGCCAGACTCTCAAAAGCGGCCCTGAAGAGCATGCCCCCAGTTTACCCAGTGACCCAGGATGTGTATGCAGGCTCCCCTCCACCCAACCAGCCCCAGTACTGACCACAGTCTTCTATTTCTTTTCCTTCTAAAAGAATGGAAAGGAAGCCTTGGGCTTGACCGTAAGGACACCTTTTTGATTTGGTTGCTGCTACTGCTGTGATTGCTGTTACTGCTGTGATTAAACCCAAACAAAACCAAAATCTGGAACATTTTCTATATATCCGGTTGTATTTCTTTTTTTCCAGGTCATCAGCCAAACCAGAAGGCCCCAAACAGACCCCAGGTGTTTGCACTGCCCTGGTTTTCATGTAAACTCACAGTCGCTTCATAAAAATGCGCGCAAGAATTCGAACTGCTTTGGGGTTTTCCTACTCACACTCTTTCTCAAGGGCACTTGGAAACAGCTGCTCTTCGGTGTTGCAGCTGTACTGAGATGTTTTAGTCCTGGTGCTCTCCCTCCAAGATGGGGCAAGGAGAAGGCCATCAAGAAGCTGTGGAGAGAGCAGTGTGACTGTGAACCCAAGTGGACTTTGGAGCAAAGCCCTACAATGAGGTTTTTCTGGGAGTGTTGATGACTCTCCAGATGGGTTAACTGTCTGCATCTGTAGCCACCCCTTTTTCCCCCTCCTGCAGACTGGACAGGGCTTTTGTGGAGGCCCATCCCAAAGCTGGGGCTGGTGGCTTGCTGTCATGTAGAGTGGTGCAATCCAGCGCCTGGACTGCACTTGGGCCGGTGCCCATCCAGTTTTCAGAGAGTGAGGGGGCAACTCCACAAAGAAGGTTTTCCCAGGTTTTGGCAAGTTGAGTGACCATCAGGGCACGCAGGCTGAAACGGATGCGGACCTTCATCTCGTAGCTCTTTTTTTCCGGTTACCTGAGGCACTGTCTGTCTCCTCAGCATGCAAATTCCTCTCTGCTTTGCATCGCCCGTAATTCAAACTGGTGCAAATTGCTTTCCTCCGTCACTGATATCTGTTTTCTGACTTAGCATTTCTGCTGTCGTTGAGTTTTGGCCTTCACCGTTTCGGGGCTGGCACCCACTGAACCCAGCTGAGAATGTGGCCCTTTGTGCTGGAGCTGTTTGCAGGAGCCGGGGAGCTTTGCCTTCCCCACTGCAAGCCTTTTTGGCTGGCGAATGTGTGCCCTTTTCTGGTGGGGAGGGATTTAGGGGTGAGGGGGAGGTGAGAGCGCTCCTTGTGCTGGAAGAAAAATGATGAATGACTCTCTTGTGCTTCTGAACAAAACCAGGAAATCAGGGGGGGAAAAAAAGCAAAAAAGGAGGAAATGAGAAACAGTAAAGAGGCCTCCCCCGCCTTCATATAAGCAATCACTCCACAGCATCTGGAGCCCAGTAAAAGCGCTGTTCCCAGGAGACCTCGCACTCGCCAGCCACAGAGATCTCCTTTATTGCAAACTCCGGGGGCTTGCACCCCCACCTCCTCTGCGCTGGCTTGGAGGGCCCTGCACCCAAAACCGGCTTAACGAGGGCACACCGAACCTCGGTGTCCATGGCCATCAGTGCTGCAGATGTGGGCTGGCGGGTCTGGGTCTGTCCCGAGGACGCACACGGCTGTATTGCCGTGGACGCAGGCAGAGCACCTGGGGTGGTGTTTGTGCTGGCGCGCTGCCTCGCAGCACCGGGGCTGACAGCACCTTGCCGGCGTCGTGTTACAGCGGCACAGACGATGCGATACTCTATCCGGTGTGAAATCTGCTGGACCGGAGTCGCCTCTCCTGCCCTCTCCCCCGGAAATATTTTGGACACTTTAGATTCAGCAGGGATGAACATGGAGCAGGTCACTGGCACTGTGGTTTGGATCTGATTTTAAGCACCCTTGGGATGGAGTTAGCATCTCAAGAAACCCTGACGTAAGGTGTTTAGTTAAAATGATGTGGGAATACATAACTGTGGTGGGGCTGGGGGTGTCAGCAGTCCAGTATGAGCCATGGCTGATGAGGTTTCCATGCAGAGTGGTCCAGTAAAGCTCTGCTGCAACTTGCTCTGACACAGCCACATCCACCTCCATCCCCACCAGGTGTTTGAAGCATGCTGTGATTTGGTCGCTCAGTTTGAAGCTCCTTCCCTGTTTGTTAAAAAACGTATCTGGTAAGGACCTTAGCAGGCAGAACTCTTCCTCAGGGTAACCTCACTGGTGTTACTGGTTTATGCATTCTGGAAGGGGTTTGTCAGCAGGGGGAAAACTGCTCCTGAGAATGGGGGATTGGACTAGATGATCTTTCAAGGTCCCTTCCAATCTCTAACATTCTGTGATTCTGTGAATGGCTTTAAAACAATCAAGCAGGTTTCAAAAGGAGAGACCCTGTGAGGAGGCAGCTCTCACCCATTTCCAGCTGGAGACAACTGTGGTTGAAGCAGCTGAGCATCCTCATCATCCCCACCCAAACACCAGCTGCCAGTTTGGTTATAGCTTATTCCTCTGTTGTCTCCATGAAGTCCCATCTGAATTTCAATGTTAGGTGGGGGAAAGAGGGAGGCTTGCTGTTTGTTTTTCCTTCCTAGGCTGAGAGGTTGTGAAGGAGCTCTTCTTCACCTGTATGTAAGTCTGTTAGGTGTGGTTTATTAGCTGTTGTCCTGTGGTATGAAGATGGTGAGTGTTCTTCACATGGCATTTGCGCCTTGCTTGGGAATTTTTAGTATTCAGGACTCTGTAGGATAATTGTTATTAGCAGCAATAACGCAGATATTGTGGACCCTCTGTGCTGGTTAGATGCATTTATTTCTTATATCCAAAGATTATACTTTCAGCTTGGATTTAGCACAATGTTAGCTCACCTGCTTGTGCGAGCCCACTTTCATTCTTAGAAATCCAGAGGATGTGGCACGTGTCTGAAAAATATACTTGCTGTCCTGGGTGGGCATGGGGTAAGAAAGTTTTCTCTTGTGAAAAGGTCAGTCTAAATCACCACCTTGGATATTTGAAGCTGCTTTTGAAGTCCTCTCTCATCACCTTGTGAGCAGAAGGGGATCCTCATCCTGTTTCACAAATGTGGTGTCCTCAGGGTGCAGCTCTGCTCGGCATGTTCCCCTGAAGGGGCCAGGGAGGGGGATGGCTGGGCTCGTGGAAGGGGTTGGGAGAGCTCACACAGAAGAAAGACAGAAATACCCTAATTGCAGAGTTGTCGCAGACACCCCCTCTGCTGTGGGGAAAGGTGGCAAATAAAATTAGGCTGCATCCTTTAAAAGTAGTGTTTTCAGGTTTTCCCTGACTAGTTAAGGGTGGGGTTGGAGATGATGGTAGGGGCTTGGGCTGTTCAACTGGGCTCAAGAGGAAACTGCTCTTGAGTTTAGAGCAGCTCCCAGGGTTGTTCAGTCTCTGGAGGTGGCTGGCATGCTAAGAGGGATGGTGTTGTGAAAACTCTCACCTCTTCTTCCCGCAACCCACAGGGTAGCGCCTTCCTGAACTTACTCTACCAATCGCCCTGTGTCCTTGGCTCTGCATCCTTGAGGAGGGTTGTGAGAAGCCAAGCAGTGTCTCTGCTCTTTCCACTCTGTATGAACCCCAGGGTCAGCTTTGGAGTGACCCCTGAATTGGACAAATTTGGGGGCAGTGATCAGAAAAGGCACTCTGAGCCCTGTGTGCAAGGTCTGGGCTGTGCCACCATGGGCTCTTTAGCTGGAGAGTCATGGTGTGCGTGGCTGGTGGCAAGGCTGAGTTTTGTGTTTCATTTGGTCAGGGACTGGTCTGGCAGCTGGGTATTTCCTCACAGCAGTTTTGTTAAAATGTGTGGGAAAAATGTAGGTCTTTCTCTCTGTGCCAGCAGTGCCCATAAGAGTCTGGTCCCTAAAGGAGGGAAGCTTGAGTCACCCCAGGCCTCCTTTGGGTTTATACCAGGGATGCCTTTAAAGCAGAGTCCTTGGGTGGGCAGGGAAGGGGTTGTGCTGAGTCAGCACTTGTTGGTGTCCCTGTATTGGACCCTGGGCAGGGTAGGAAGATTCAGGGGAGCTCCCAAGCATCTCAGCCTGCTCCACTGGCTGCTCCGGTGCAAGGGAGACCTTTTGCTCTCATTAGAGCTGGCACACACTGGTGGCATTTGAGCCTGGTGAGTTTACTGTCTCTGGAAGTCACTTGATCGGAAACCCTGGGCTGGTTGGCTGGGTGACTGCTGTATTTTGGTCCTGAGCCCTTCAAATCAGCTGGTCCCACTGAAAGGAAGAGAAATCTCTGGGCTCGTCTTCCTTGGGAAAAGCTCCCGAGGGGAGTCTGACTCCTCTGTGGTTTCCATAACACCACGCTGAGGTGTCTGCGCATCCTGATGTCTTACTAATTTGCCAGTGATTATTTTTTTAGAGTTATTTTTAACAGGCGCATTGTGCAACTAATGGGCTTTTTATTGGTGGTAAACAAGCCGAGCTAGGCAGGAATGCTGCTGAGACTGGACTGACAGACTTGCTTCTCGGTGCTGTAGAAATCATGTGTTAGCTTTTTTTTCTTTTTTAAAAAAGAGAAAATCTGAGGCTCTCCTGCAGCCTGATGTTACTGCATCCCCAACATCTTCCATGAAAGCAGCAGCAGAGCAGCTGAGGTGCATGCTCTGCACCTTGTGGACTGATTTTTGGGTCTAAAACGGCTCTCTGTTTTGGTTTAAAGTGCTGTAATTACTGACTGGGAGGTAACAGCTTTGCCCACCATAGCTGGATAGTGCAGGGCCCAATCCTGCCCTCGTACCAAGAGCTTCTCCCTGCCAAGCTGTGGCCGGGAGTGCTTGGGGCTGAATGCATGGATCTGGTGGGTCTTGGAGAGTGCTGTGAAGACCCCTGTGTCTCTTATCATGCTTCTTGATTGATAAGCTCAAAACTGTCTGTGGACACACAGCATTTTGAAACCCTCCTGGGACGGGACTGAGGCTGCATTGGAAATGCAGGAAGCACCACAAAGTGTGTGGCTGTTGTCTTGAGTGTGCCTGGAGATGCTCGGTGTGTGAGCCATGGGGATGTGCTTGGGCACTACAGGGCTGTGCCTGGGGCACTGGGGCTTGTCCCAAGCCAGGAGCTGCCCTTGGGCTCAGCCCCTGTCCCTGTGGTGTGTGTGCCACCACTGTCCGGGCTAACCTCAAGTGAGAAGTATCAAACTTCAGTGGCCAAGAAAAAAGTGCTGACCTATTTTGGACACATTTATATTCAAGTTGCTTCTCTCTGTCTCTCTGTGAAAAAGCTGTTGTGACTCCAAGACTTTAAAGTTTTTCCCCTCCCATAGCTTTTGTTTTTAACAGCATATAATCTAAGACTAACATCTGTATTTTCCAGTAGTTGGAATAAATGTCTTTTAATCTTTTCTTTTAGTTTTCTTGCTGAAACAACACTTCTACAGAGCAAAGCCAGCTCTGTAATACGGCTAAGCTTTTAGTTGCATTGTCTCAATTTTTACAGGTTCTCTTTTTATTTAAAGCCTTTGCTACAGTCCAAAGTTTTCAGACCAAAATGGAAAAAAGTTGAAAATATGTCACTAGTGTTTCTCATCATGAGCCACAGCAAAAAGTCATCTACTGTAGGATCACAAAAATTATAGAAAGCTTGTTTTTGTTTTGGTTTTTTTTTGTGGTGTTTTTTTTTTTTTTTTTTTTTTTTTTTTTTTTTGGTTTCTGGGGGACTTTTAAGTATAATTTCCTTCTGTCACTTACTGGCTGTATCACTTTGCTGAAATCTTGATCTTCTCCTGAAAATGTTTCTGGGTTTTTTTGTCTTGTTTTGACAGCTAGCTATTTTCTAGCTTTATATGCTGCAGTTCACTGTTAATTTCTGATCTCTTTTAAATTGAAACTGTAGTGTCTATGACAAAATTGTATCATTGGAATAATCATAAAATTTGAAAAGCTTGGTCAGTGCAGCCGTGTGCACTGACCTCAGCTGGATACTTGTCATCCTGCATATTTTGGGACTTGCATTTATTTCTGTCAACAGTAGGAACAGAAGTTAGATACCTAACCAGCAAGGAAAACAAAGGCAAATGCTACAGTTGCATCATCTATGTGAATGAGGGACGTTTGTTTTAGTCCATTATATTCCATGATTTTTCCTACTTTAATGTAGGAGCTTTTTGTGTGTATCTGTTTTATTTTTTGGTCTTTGAACCCTGGAGAAGGAAGGGTGAAAAAACTAGGAGCGGCTTGACTTATGAAAATTGCAAACTTTTTGACTTCACTAGCCAAGCTTGCAAATTCACTGAATGTACCAGTCTTAAGCTTAACCAGCTGTGCCCTGTGTGAGTGCATCTACATGAACATCATATCCAACTCCCAGAAGGTCAGTGGGATCCTTTCCATTATCCTTGCCTGCAGCTGGATTTGAGCCAAAGTATATCTGAGAAGGATTAGGGAAGTTTCTTTGTTGGACAGTTGTGATATGTGGCTTTTGTGTCTGTCATATCTGTGTTCCTGTTTTTAGAGTCTGTTGTGAAATTGCCAGTGTTCTGTGCCCAGACACAGCCACCTGTACCCACACATGCACTGAGGTGTCTCTGTGCATTGGTGTGGCTGGATTTGGGACAATGCCGTTGCACTGTGGCAGAAGGGCTGTGCTGGTTGGTGACCTACAGAGCACTGGTCCCATGGGCTTCCAAGGTTGATGGCTCTGTGGTTGCCATCAAACATAGCTGCTCCCTGAGTGTGGCCAGAGTGTGACTGTCCTCTGTTCACAGGGCTGCTCCTGTGCAAGGCTTTGTAGAGGAGGACTGTACATGCTATCATAAAAGGTTTTTCCCCAGTGTTGCTATTTGGGCAGCCAGATGCTGTGATGCAATCTAGGGGTGCTGAGTCTGTGGGTGGTCTTCTTCCAAAGTCACCAGGGAGCGGAGAGCTGGAGGCAGACCACTCATGATACAGCAAAGGAGCATTTTTCAGCTGCTTTCCAAGAGGAACAGCAGTTGAGGTCTGTAGCCTCTGGTCCAGGAGGCTGATGTAAAACTGTCCTGAGAAGCTCAACATTGTCCTTAGCGGGAATGAAATAGATGCTGGCCAAGTGAAGGTCTCCATGTTGTATGCTGGAGTTTGAAATGCCAGATGCTCTTCAACTTCAAATGGCTCATGTCTGTTTAATTTTGGTTGTGACCCCTGTGTGTTGAAAGCATTTGTAAAGCTCCTCTGAAAGGAGGTAAGTCTGGAGACGAAACTAGTTCCTACTGCTGCTGGGATCAGAGGTATATAACAGCTCTGTGTCCCAAGAGATGTGTTGCTTGGGTTTGGTTGTTGAGACTTTGCCATGGAGAGGCCAGAGAGAAATATTTTTTTTACTATATTACCTGTGTATAAATTGTTTCAACTGATTCAATTTCTTTGCTCTCAGCAGAGCAGTTCTAGGTGACCAGTTACCCTAACAAAGAACATGGCTTAAATAAATTATGTGCTCCAGAAGAGATGCTCATTTTGTCTCCTGCTGCTGCAGACGAGCAATGCTGTTGGCACCTCCTGCTCAAACCTGCTGGGGTGCTTTCAAATCAGCAGGCATCCCAGGAGTTTCCCAAACTCATCCGGGATCTGGTGGATTAGGCGCAATGGGAGGCTGCAGAATGCAGATGCCCAGGGACTCCCAGGAGTCCCTGACGTGTATATAGTCTGGATTAGTTCTGTCTACAGAAGGTTTAATGCAATACACTTACTGAGAATTGAAATGCTCCTTTTTCAAAGTAAAGCAGAATTCTCCGTGCAAATAAGAAGGCAAAATGAAAGGAGGGATGCTGTGTGTTGAGCTGGCATGTTTAACATAGTTTAGCTATTCTACTGTGAAAGTGAATTCAGTTTAACCTTCCCCTGTGTAAACAAGCTAGTTGAGGGATTTTGTTGTGTGATAAATTGATGTTGTGAAGTGGCATTTTGAAGGACATCTGTCCTGAGTACAGGGAATATCCCTGGAGCTGGTGTTAACTGCCCTGGCTGGTGACACTGGCAGGGATTGGGGGTGGAGAACGCTCTGGGGAATGCAGAGACCCTCCACTTCAGTGCTTAGCTGTCATATGTCTTATACACGATAATCTGGTCTGAAGCCACAATTTTCCTATTCGGGAAGCTCATGGAGAGGGCCTTTTCTTTTTCCTTCAGTCCCTTAGAATTCAGTCCCTTCTACTTTTGCTAAGTTGTCTTCATGGTGCTGATGGTGTTTTGGAGCCAACAACACACGTGCACACCTTACACACCAGAATGGCAGCAGGGTAAATTTTTGATAATGTTAGCAGGGAAAACTTCTGGTATTCTGGATTGCCAGTTTCTTGGAGAGGTTTGGATCCAAATCTGAGGCTTGAGTGTTCTTTCACTGTATTGCTGCCACCATATTTGTCTGTAAGCAGAAAGACTCTGATTAAATTGCAGTGCACCTCTGTTAATGTGCAAGTATGGCAGCTCCCTTAAGTTTCATATTAGTTTGATTTTTTTCATCTGGTGAGTAATCATACTCGCACATCCAGAGGGTTGAGGAAAGAGCAGTGCACAGCAATTGCTGGATATGCATTTCAAAATTCCCCTGAAAGACTGTCTAATTAGATTTAATGAGCTGGCTGGTGAGCATCCACGTGCATGTGTGCTTTCACCACCTCTCTCTAGCTAACAGGATCAGAAGCGCTCATGCATGTCCAAGGTAAATTGGATGAGTAGGTGGGAGAGATGTTTTTGCACCTGTAGAGTGCTGGTTTGAAGCAGACTTCTACTTGCATTTCTTATGTCTGTGCTGTAATAAGAGACTTCCATTGTAGAGGTGAAGCATTTGATAATGCAGGTGGTAAACTGGAGGTGAGGTTTGCTGTGGTTTCAGCTGCTTAGGTGAGGAGGGATGGGAATAGAGAATCTTTGATAGTTGATATCTCATCCTCTGTAATGTACTCCCAATAACCTCTGGTGCAGGGTGGTAGCAGAGCTATAGTAGATTGCAGGACATGTGTCACCAAGCTACCGTGGGAAGGTTTTAATTTAACGGCAGACAACTGGTCGTGAGGCTGGGATTTCAGTGGGTGAGGCAGATAACCATCAGGTTTGTACCTTGCTGCATCTTGGGTCTGCTCCACTGCGGGTTTCCCACCCCTCCATCACTGGAGACAGCCCTGAGTAGGCTGTGTGTAATTTGGCTTTTTTGCAGGGGTCATGGCCATGGGTCAGTGCTCTGTTTCCAGGAAGGACCAGTCGGGGTAGAGAGCTGTGCTGAGAGGGTGGCCATTTTAATGAGGGATTTCTCTTTGTGTTTTTTTCTTTTTTTTCTATTAATTAACCTTTGTTTTCTGTCAAGAAAGCTGTCCCGAGGCACGATGTAGCGAGGCAAACATGCCTGGACAAAGGGAGCATTAAGCCTGCACAGAGGGAGGGGAGAGGGTTACACCTCTAATTACTTCGTGTGCGTGTAATTTTTTTTTTCCCCTCTGGTGAATGATGGGTCTTGAAAGGACTTGCCAGGGTTGGTGTGTGATTCACTGGGGCAGAGCATGTTCTGAGCTGAAGCTGCGGGCTGTCTGAGCTCTGGGTGCGGAGGGCAGGTGATGCCCTCATGCCAGTGTTGCTCACGCCTGAGTCAGTGCTTGTGCAGCACGGCTGCTCCTGAGCTGGGGGTCAGGCCGTGGGGGTTTTCTGCTCGTGGCCCAGCTGAGCCAGACAGGAGGATCGAGAGGCTTGGCTCTGCCATGTGAGCGCTGTCTTGAGTGGGATGGTTTGGGAACAGGTGAAGGAGTGGCATCTGATAGCAATGTACCTTGTGGGTGTTCAGAGCTATCCTGAGCAGAAGGTCTGAAGCACTGAGCTGCAAAACTGCTTCTGCTGACCTAAGGGCTAGAGAAGGAGACAGTCACAAACCTCTTTCATTCATTCCTACCCACAAACAGGGACACATACAGGGAAAAAGAGATTAATGCTCTCCCACCCTCCCAATGAGCAGCAGCCTCCAAAGCACCCAACATGCCATCCTGGCCCTTTCTGTGCCCTTCATGTCTGGTCCTGGAGCTCATGATAGACACCCAGGCTCTCCTGAACAAAATGGGACCTGGGTTTGGCCAGGAGGGGAGTTAGGGTTTGTGATGTTCATATGTGGGAAGCAAGAAGAGGGAGGAAGGGGAACTGGGGTGGAGGTGGAAAGTGATGAATACCCAGTTGTGGGCCTGGTGTTCAGGGAAGAGGATGAGGAGAAGCTGAGGCTGCCCAGAAGAGGGGAGGAGGAACTTGTGGAGTGGGATGCAGTCCTGGCCTTGGAGCTGATAGGTTAGGAGGGGTTGGCAAGGAGCTGGGGATCTGGTTTTAGGCAAACAGTGTAAAATATGATGTGGAATTTGAGGAGGGAACTCCAAAGCCAGTGGGCTTGGCTCATAAAGATCCCAATGGAGGGAATGTATTTTAGCCTGATTTCTATAAAGGTTTTCCCTTTCCCACAAGTTTTTGGATTCATTGACCAACTCCCTGCCGGTGGGGTGGTACAGAAGTCTGACCGATGATTTAATTCCTGAAAGTTTGGTGAAAAACACTGGCCAGGTAGAGGAGGAAGGGCCTTGCTAATGCCTGCTTGAAAAGGAAGGCTTTAGTATGGGTTCGACTACCATATTGGACATCAAGGCATCTATGTGGGTGCTGGTGCCCAAGATGTAACTGCTCCTGAGATGGCTGTCTCTCCCTTTGGGAAACAGTGCACCAAAATAATGGAAACATTTAGTTTGGAAAAGACCTTTAAGATCATTAAGTTCTACTGTAAACCTAGCACTGCCAAGTCCACTGCTAAACCATGTCCCTAAGTGTGACGTACACATTCTTTAAATTCCTCCAGGGATGGTGACTCCACCACTTCCCTGGGCAGCCTGTGCCAATGCTTGATAACCCTTTCAGTGAACGAATTTTTCCTAAAGCTCCCCTGGCGCAACTTGAGGCTCTTTCTTCTTGTCTTGTCATTTGCTTCTTGAGAGAAGAGACTGACATCCACCTCACTACAACTTCCTTTCAGGTAGTTGTAGAGAGTGATAAGGTCTCCTCTCAGTTCAGAGGTGGCCTCTACCCCCTTCTTCCGCTTCCTGGTTTCCTGTTCTCACGAGATGAAATGCTTTGGACACACACCTTGAAGACTGGTGCTAATTTCTCCTGCTGAAGACTGGTGCCTTTGAGGAAGGGTCATTTTGGCTGTTGTTGAGAGGATGCTGTTGGCCCCAGGGCTGTGGGGTGGCTGTTGGTCCTGCAGGGTATGGACACCTCAGTTGCCCTGGTAGGAGACAGGATGCAGGGCAAAAATGGGCCTTTGGTCTGGGTAATTTTGGCTGCTTTTAGGGTTGTATGGGAATACAGAGAAGCCAGTATCTCTTGGGGGTGATGTGGCCAGAAGAGATTCTTGCAGGGTTAGATTTTATATATGGCAAAAGCCTAACCTTGCCATTGCAGCTGGAAAATTCAGGGGAGGGGGCCTTTCCTCCTGTGGGTGGTTTCAGGTTTGCATCCTATAGCTTGAGATGGGGTTTCCCCTCCTCTAGGCATGCCACTTAATAACTTGAGTAGATCTTACTGTTGGGATTTCCCCCCCGCTTTTCTACCCCTCTCTTCTTCATTTCACCAATTCCTCTTTCCTGCTGGGAGGTGATCCCATGCTTTAATACATCTTAGTGTGTTAGAGAAAATACATGTCAGTGGATTCTGCTCCCTCCCCTCCTCCATGAGTCTTGCATTGGTTTCATTAACGAAAAATTGCCTCTAGCAAAAGGGAAGGAGCATCTTTGCCATTTTGAGCAAATTTCTTGCCCAGCCAGGGTGAGGAAGTCTGTCCCTAGGGTTGCCTGTTTGGTTCCCCCAGCCCGTCTCTGCTCATGGAAGATCACTTGCATTTTACAGCTTGCAATAGGGTTATAAGCTTTTTTTTTTTTTGTGTGGGGGGCGGGGGTGGGGGAGAGCAAACCCTCCAAAATACCCAGCTATCTAGGGGTTCTTTCATTAAGTGGAGCTGAGGGACTACAACGAACCACCTCTTTTGCAGGAATCCCTTTTGGCTTGAAAGGAATTATTCACTCAGTTATGCAATCCATGTTGAATTTTCAATTTGTCACGGTTTTCCCCTGCCCCCTCCCTTTTGTCCACCAGCCTGACTAGGCTCCTGCTGAGTCTCTTCATTGACCAACATGCTTTAGAAAGAGTCCTAATGTGTAGGTGCAGTCCTGATCCAGCAACCCTCTGTGCTCCGAAATCTCTGCTTGGAGCATGTGGCTGCGGTGCAGAATGTAGGTCTAGAGTCTCTCCCAGTTTAAGGTTACCCCTGCCGGAAGGGAAAGCCATCATTTTTCATCACAAATTCTTTTCTGAGAGGCTGTGGTTGCCTGGTGTCTCAGCTTCCCTCCCTGCATCCGTGTGGGAAAGCCGCTAGTGTTTCCAAGCGGTTCCCATTCCTTACAGGAAGAAATCTCAGAAGCAGAGGATACTGTGATCCTGTGCAGCCATAACCTGAACGTAGTCCCCACTCAAAGGTATTGGAAGAAGCTCAGGAGCCTTCACTTCAGTAATAAAGGATCAGATGGTTGGTGGCTGAACTCAGTGTTTTATTTCACTCAATTTCATATACGGAGTGGAGGTGTTTCCTGCTTATCCTAATATAGGAGAGCTCTGCAGTTTGCAATAGGAACCAGAGCTGCTGCTGGTACCTGTTAATCTCAGACAGGAGCCTACCTGTTTAAAATCATAGTTTGGCATGGGTTATTCCTTCATTAGTTCTATGTAAAAAATAATTTTCCACTTCAGGGAACCTGTGTAGGGTTTGAGTCTGTTGTAGGCATGAGTATCAGCATCTTGCAGGGCAGAGGTTTCTCATGTCAGCAGAAGCAGGGCTGTTGAGCACAAGCCTACTCTTCCTCTGTTCCTGTTGTGGGAAAAAAAAAAAAAAGACTTAGCCTAAATCACCCCAGATGCTTGCGTTTTTTATGAACTGACTAAAGTGGAAATGAGGGGCTAGGTGTGGTGAGGGTCCTGGGAGCACGGCATGTGGGTGGCTGCCATGGCTCAGCCAGTTGTCCAGGAGGCCGCTCCGAGTGGGGTGCAAGTGCCCTGTGCTGCCCCAAATGCACCTGCACCAGCGCTGGTCTTGGGTCATGGGATCCCATGCACGTGTACACTGATGGGATGGTGGGGAGGGCTCCTCCTGCACCCTTGCTCTTGTTGTAGGGCTCAATGGTTGCAGAGTATCTGCAACAGGAATATGGGGATGGAGTGGTCCTGAGAAAATGGAGAGTGTGTCTTCTGATCACCTTCACTGCCACGTGTCCCCCCTCACTGGGGGAGAGGGGGTCCGAGCTGTGGGGTGGCCTGGTGCTGAAGGAGCCATGCAGTGGGCAATGCCTGGACAGCACCAATGCACATGTTGGTTCTGATTCCTGGCAGTGATGCAAATGTCTGTGGGATGTGAGCTGGAGCTGAACTGCAGTGAAATGGGGTAACACAGACTTTTTTTTTTTTAGTTTTACTCCTGCTAGTCAGTATTTTGCAAGGATCAGTGGAAGGAACTACGGATAAAGCTAGCTGTTGCCATTCACAAAAGGATTTTCTTTTGACTCCTTAAAAGCTCCAGCAGAGAAAATAATAAAAATTCACTTGCTGTTCTCGTTTCCAGGGTGTTCGTGCCTTGGAGATGCACCAAGATGGTGGAATAGGAGGGCCTAAGGGAGGGTATACATCTCCTGGGGTTGTGGTCAGGAGTCTGAAGATCTGTTTAAAAAAAAAATTAAAAAAAAGCAGAACAAAGCCTATCAGCCCTTCCTTAAAGACCACTTTTGCTGCTCTCCCTTGGTGCAGCACCAGCCTTGAACCTGACACCCCCATCTTTCCCTGTGCTGATTTCTGTTACTAATTTCTCCTGCTGCAACAAGTGTTAAAATCCCAGCTGCTCTGCAGCAGGCCTGGGCTGTGTTTCAACCCCTCCACCCCCCTTTCCCAGGGGCTGTGGACGTGCCTGTGCTTGCATCCTTTGTGCTGTGTCGTCCATACTGACGCAGCTTTTTTCTGTTCTCTCTCTTCTCCCTCTGCCTATTTCATTTTTGAATGGTTCAGGCTGGGGATGTGATGAGTGTTGGGGTCTTTTAGGGGTATGTCAGCTTTGACAATGTTCCTTGAAAACTGTCCCAACCTAAAGAGTGGAAAACTTGCAAGAATATTGCTGGCTCGTTCAATGGCCTCTTGGGTTATGCGACACAGAGGCAAATACTGCTCCTTGCAGACGTTGGAGTTGGGAGGTCTGTCACCTGCAGAAGGTGCCCTGGAGTTCCTCGGTTGCAATGTGGCCAGCCCAGTCAGCTGGCAGGGTCCCCCTGACCTGCTGGATTTTGTTTGTATCCTAAAATTGCTTTAAGTGAATTCACACTTAATTCCTCCTGCCTGATCAAGGCCTGTCCCTGGGTTTCCCCCCACATGGGATGTGCTGGATTCATGGAGATGTGGGGACACCTCCAGGCCTGGATGGTGTTTGGGGTAAAACATCCCATTCTGCTGTGTGGGGCTGCCTTTCTCTGCCCCTTCCCTGGGGTGCTGCCCTGCTGGCATTCTGCATGCAGGGACTGTGTCTCTTTGTGCATCAGCTGAGGGCAGGCGGTGAGCAAGCCTTGCCTGCAGGCTTTGCAAGGTGAGCAACTGGCTTTCTGCTTCCCCATGGGCTGTTCTGTAACATGTCTGTCCCCGCTTGTTGATGCTGCCGCCTGAGCCCCAGGGATGGGGAGGGCAGGCGGGATCCCCGGTGCTACTCCAGGACCTGATGCCGAAGCTCTCGGCATCTTTGCTTAGCACAGGCAAGTGTATGTGTGAGTTTTGTGAGGCTGGGTTCACTCTGCCCATTCTTTATCTCTCCCCTACCCCTTAAAAATTCCCAGATCTTACGTTTTTGATCCACATCACATGCATGCATGCTTTGTGCATCCAGAGCATCTGATTACAGTCGGAGCAGATCCTTTCCCCCTGAACAGCTCTGTGGTGTGCTGTGCCTTATTGACTCTGTTGGGAGGGCATCTGGGTGATGAAGTGCAAACATGGTCCTTGTGTAGCTCTTGCATTCAGTAAAGACTTCTCTTTTTTGTTTTAAAGCAACGTACTGGCTGTCCCTTTTTGAGCCTGGCTTTATTCCAGATGAGCCTTGTGTGTGGGCACGTGTGGATTATCTTTGTCTCTATGGCTACCCTGAAAACTTCTGAACCAGAAAATTCACTGGAGGGATCGAGCTCTAAGATACTGGTTTCTTACAGCTTTTATGAAGATAGTTGCTGGGTGGTGGGACTGTACCTTGTTCGTGTCTCCTGATGGGTTGTAGCAGAATCTCAGCCAGTATTAGACATCAGAGAACCAACAACCAACTCTCAAGCATGGTCTCAGGAAAGAACTACATAGAAAAACTCCTTAAAAATCAACTTTGTTAGTTCTGTCACTCTAGTGCATTAATATTAATTAGGTCATTTTACTAATTACCTGTTCATCTGTATGTGAGGGGCCATTGATAGCTTGCTGATGGGTCCCAGCTGGAAACTGTAGAGCATGAGAAACAGACCTTGAGAGTTACATGTGGGCAAGAGGGGGTTGATTATCACCTCCAAGAGCTCTTGTTTGCTAGGGTTTAAAATCATTTTGACAATCCCTAAGGTTGCATGTGAGATGGAGAAGTGCTCTCTGATGAGGGTTAAACATGTGCTTTTTAAGAGAGAATTAGTGCATGTAAGCTATTCACTGGTGCGTGCTTGCGAAGAGCTGCTGTCAACATTTTGAGAAGATAACAAGTCACAGCACTTACAAATATCATCATCATCATTAGTTTTTTTCTTTTTTCAGCCACCTTCCCAGTTGGGGATTTAAAGATGTTTCTAGTTAGTCAGTGTTTCTGGCTCTTGCTGAGACTTCTGTGGCAAGGATGCCTGTCTTCTGGGGTGCTTTGGAGCTTATTCTATGGTGAGCATTGTCTCTGCTCTCCTTGTGAAGGTCACACGCTCTGCAGTGAGCATGAGGACCTGAAGCAGGGGACTGGAAGGGGAACCTTGTCAACCACCTTGTGTTACCACATTTCTTGTGGATGTTAGGTTTCTTAAAGGGGAGACATTCTTTGGAGACTCATTGGCTTGTCTTGTACCGTCAGTTGAATGTGCCAAGTCCTTTTTCTTTCTCTGTCTTGTCCAGCCACAGTGGCACACAGCTACTGTCTGGAATCAAGAATTTTTCCAGCTCCACCTTGAATTCGGGTGCTTCCATTCTAGGCTGGACTTTGGGAATGAGCAGTGCTCAGGGAGGAAAGATTTGGGGGTAAGCAAACTTAGTCTCTTCTCAGTCTTTCTAGATGGACTATGGGAATTGGGTCCTGTGGGTGATTTTTCAGCTTTTTAAACAAAGTGGTCACATCCCCATATTTCTGTTTTTCCATTGTGTGCCCAGTGTAATTATCTTTGAAGCCATTTAAACTATCTGTTATTCATTTTGTGAAAATTGGCAGAGATGAGACCCTTTTAATACTTTGAATTAGATATCAGAGAACTGCATGGAAAGCATTCATCCATGCTGGTCCCATAGACAGCCTGCCTCCTTGGTTCTGCTCTCTGGAGAACCCACTAGTTCATTGTCAGCTTGGGCAGGAGAGGTGCTGAAACTGGCCTCATCCTCCCCCATTCCAAGAGTTTTCTGGTAGAAATCTTTCAGTTTTAAGGAAATTGCTCCTTTCTGGCTTGTCAAACATTTTCTTTCCTATTCTCTGTATTCTCCTAAGAGCTGTTGCTGCTGCTTCCACCCCTGTTGATAGCAGGTTAACTTCTGTCGGACCTTCCTGGTTCCTTCCTCAGCTCCCTGAGCCCAGTTTTATTTCTCTAAATGTTTCTTGATCATGCAGCACAGCACAACTTTCAAGTTCAGAGTAAGCTGCTACTGAAACTGCTGTAGTCCCTAGAGGTTCATCCAGGTGGGAATCCTCATTATGGAATGGGTTTGAACTAGTGCTTGTTTAGCATCAGAGCAGAAGGAAGGACAGGGTCACAGACTAGTGTTGCTTTCAGAGAGACAGCAAAGGCTTGGTCCAAGATGTGGAAATGTGGAGGGGAAACAAATTGAAGAGGGAAGACTGTCCTTTCCTGAAACGAGCTGTTGTTACTCAAAGTAGGGAGTGAAATAACATTAGATATAATTGACGTTGTGGCATAAGTGCTGGAGACAAGGCAACAGAAACATGAAGGTAGCTGCCTCTGGACATCTGTATGTGAATGAACAGCTCTCTTGAAGTAATTCATTTACCCTGAGAATAAATTACTCTGGATGGGAGCTGGTTAGGGCAGGCTTACTTCAGCACAAGGTTGCATCATGCAGCCTTTTTTCCCCTCCCCTTAGACTATCTGGGGATTTCCTGGCCGATCCTGTTCCTTCTGCTTTCTCTGGGTGCTTCAGATATCTCTAAGAGGAGCTTGTGAACAGCTGTGGTGGAAGAGCATAGATCTGGTGTAGCTCATTAAGGGAAAATGGGTTCAGAGTAGCTAAGGCGATTTGGGGGCATTAATCAGTGGAAGATAAGGGCTGGGTTTTTTCTTTTCATTGCAGCAGCCTACTGAAGGCAAGATGGGATCTGGTGAGATAGGTGAGTGGCTGCTGTATCATGGAAGCAATTAAATAAGATTCTCCACTGCCCTTAGCAAGGGTCCTTTGTCCTGCTCTGTTGCTTCAGCAAGGCACTCTCATCTTCCAGTTGTTAGTCATCCTCTTATTTCATTTTGTGGAAGAGATAGGGCAACATGAGAGACCAGGCTGCCATCTCATACCTCTGTATTGTTCCTTTGTCTTTGCCTTGTCCTTCTTCCAAACCCGTGGCCATCGAGACCATACAGTAGAGAGTAGGTGAGAGCATTCTTTATGGTGGGAGGAACAGCCAGTCTGGACTTGAGCAAGTCAAGTTGCCTAACCCTGGAGTTACACTATCCATGTGGAAAAAAAAAAAAAAAACA